>CABHPP010147683.1:21746-38185 GCA_902168425.1 Peromyscus attwateri | reverse complement strand
TGTGAGTGTGTGTGTGGTGTGTGTGTGTGGGGTGTGTGTGTGTGTGTTGTGTGGTGTGTATGTGTGAGTGTGGGGTGTGTTGTGTGTTGTGTATGTGTGTTGTGTGGTGTGTGTGTGATGTGTGTGTGTGTGGTGTGCATATGAGTACAAGTGCACGCATGTCACAGTGTTTGCGTGGAGATGTGAGGACAACTTTCCAGGGTCAATTCTTTCCTTCTTGTTTTAAGGCAGAGTCTCTTTTGTTCATTGTCTCTTCACTTACCTCAGAGCAGCTGACCTGGAACTTGGGAGGGAATTCTCCTGTCTCTGCTTCCTTTCTTGCTTGTAGGGGTGCTGAAATTACAGATGTGTGGCAGCACATATGGCTTTTATGTGGCTTCCTGGGCTTGAACTCAGATCCTCACTCTTGTGCAGCAAGTACTTTTAGCCACTAAACCATCTCCCTGCCTCATGAGAATAATTTTTATACACTATTTTCATCCAACCTTTATTTTGATTGTGACCCACTGTGTGGAAATCAGCAAGTTCGTGATTTCGGGGTTTTATGCACTGTGTATTTTGAGATTAGGGATATCCAGTCTGTCTACAATTTGTGTATATACAACAATGGAGAAACCGAAGCAGAATGAGAAGAAAGTGACATCAAGTCTTCCTTTGTTTCCTATTGTAGATGCAAAGTTACTGCCTTCTAGTCCAGGGGAGTTTCCAGTTCATGATTTTCTGGGAAGGACAAGCTTCTCCATTCATCTTAAGCTTTCAGTATGGAATTTAAATACATAATTGTTAATTGTGCTCCCTCCCACGTCACTGTGAACCAAGACAAATAACTTAGAATTAGAAAGTGAAAACACTGTTATTTCTCCGTGCTTTGTGTTTCTTAATCCATTTTGTTCTGCTGCTATAACAAAACATCCAGGATTAGATAATTTGCAAGACTATTATTTATCATAATTCTGATGGTTGCCAAATCCAGTACCATGGTCCCAGCACTTGAGGAGTGCCATTTTGCTACCTCATATCATGGCGGAAAGCATCATGTGAGTAAGAATGATCATGCACAAGAAAAGGAGCCAACTTCCCTCCATCAGACACTCAGTCCTGTGTTGATGACATTAATCCATTCACAACCCCAGAGCTCTCATGACCTAGACACCTCATGAAGAACTCTTTCCACATTGTTTCATAAGGGGATTTAGTTGTCAACATGTGATCTTTGGGGACATAGCCAAACCATAGTAATAAATAAACCAACCATTTGTCAATTACCACAAGCCCATTCCCTTTGCTAATACTGATAACATAACAATGGTAATGAAACAAGAAAACTTTTGGTACCTACTATATGAGCTATCCTGCGGCACTAGCGAAAACAACAGGAAACAAAATTTACTTCTCTTAGTGTCTTAGGACTCTGAGCGGAGAAGAGGCACTAATTAAAGTCTCTTAAATTCTGTTACATGTCTCTCTGCATCCTCCACCCTGCCAAATACTGCAAAATTGAAAGTAGAAAGTAGACAGACATCACTGCAAATGCAAAACATAATTCTAATATTAAAGCCAACCAGGAAGACACAACCACTAACAAGCATTAAGAGGAGGCAGAACAAACCCTTGTATAGAGTCTTGCTGACAAGTGCTATTAAATATTAATTCTATAGACCGTGGAGACATCATTAAACAAACATATATACCCTGATGCTGAATGTGCACTGGTCCCGGCATTTGTTTGACACGTGGCTGTTGGCTGGGTGTAGCCTTTTGTGTTGTTTTACAGGCAGAAGACAACCTCCCCCTCCCAGCTTTCACTAATTGTATCCTTCGCCATCCCTGAAATGCTCATTGCCTTTCTGGCTATTTGTCTTGTCTTTGCCTTTCATTTCATTGGGAAGAAAATTTTAGGGACAATGAAGGGAGCTGCCCATTTTAAGGCTGTCTTGCAGGAAGAAAGGTGCTTCATGTTTGGAGAGCCATCTAGATATAAAACCAGTGCTACCTACCCACAGGGCTTTAGAGAAACGACAGCGCTGGCTGACCCCGGCCAGATGAATCTTGTTTTCCCAACTTCCTGTATTTAAATAAAGATCCCAAGTGTAAAGAAAGATAAAGTCTAAACCCACAGAAACTAGTAAAATGCATCTATGTTTTTCACTTCTAAAATATGCATACGGTATGGTCTCTTGGCATCCATAGTGGACTGAAGCCAGAATTGCCCCTCCTATCCCCAGATACCCACAAGCTCAGGTACTCAGGTCTCCTATATAAAATGGCTTAGTTTTTGCATACAGCTTACACAATTCTCCTACAGACTATAAATCACCCCTAGATTACTTATAATACCTAATACAATGTAAATGCTATGTAAATAGTTGTTAGACTGTGTTGTTGAGGGAATAATAATGAGAAAAAAGCCAGTACTTGTTCAGTACAGATGTAATTGTTTTTCAAAGACTTTTTTCATCTGCAGTTAATTGAACCTGCGGATGGGGTACCGAGGAGCCCTTAAACTGTGCCAGAGAGGCAAACACTATCACAGAGCTGTGGAGCTTCAAAGGTCTTGTCTAGGTTTTTTTTAAAGGTCAGTGACATCAGAAGATTCTTCAGAAAGTGGAGACTGTCAGTTCCCATTCTCAGAATTTTTGATTTGTAGGGCAGAATGGAGGCCCAAGAATTTGGTCAGCTGACCTGTTGGCCACACCTTAAGCATTACTGGTCTGGACTAATGCTTACACTTCACAGAGTAGGAAGCGAGATGGAGAGAAGGGACAGTACTCCTGGGGCACCACCTCTTCCTAAAAGCTGTTCTCAGCAGGGACCCAAGCTTCTGGCAGGAGGTGCAGCTCTTTCTGCTGCAGGCTGGAGACTGGTGGGGTACTGTGAGAAGACTGCAAGCTCACCTCAGGAAGCCACACCGGTTTGTCAGTCCCTTGGGGGTTCTGTACCATTTCGTGCAAGAGCTAGCGAGTTGAGGTGGAAGGGACCTATCAGGCCTATTGATGTCTAGAGAGTCAGTCTTGGAGCTTCCGATCTGACATGTCCATAGCTGTGTCACCAACAGCAACAGATGGAATTAGAATCTTGCTCTTCCGAGCCCCAGGGCTGGCTCAAGCTTTTTCTGTAGTTTTAGGCTCGTCAGATGAGGCCACCTTTGCCTCATCTCTGCAGGGTACTGGAACCAACTAAAAAAGTGATAGGTGCTGCTTGCCTTCTTTCAAGAAGATTTTATCCAAGCAGGAACACTGATAGAGTGTCCACTTCTAAATCTCTTACCTGAACATCACGCCTTACCACCTTTGGGGGCCTTCCTTTTATATCAATGGACCCCTTTCTCCACTGAAAAATTAATAAACATCTTTTCTGCACTGCCTTGACAAAAAGGCAAACGGAACGTAGTCTTGCTTGGTAATTAAATATACATCATTATTATTTCTTCTAATTAAAAAAGATTTAAATGCAAACATCTTCCTGATCCACACTAGTTTTCGCGGGACCCTGTGATTCATGGGTCTGAGGGTTAACTGCGCCCCTGGGTAGTTGGCAATGTAGTTCCTGACTAGCACTAAAAGATAAAGGCCTCCGGGGTCCTAAGTTGGGACTGGTGACAGTCTCTAGGCAGCCCAGGTGGCCTGGGCGCTGGTGGATGCTGGAAGGAGCACGCTGTCAAGGCGCTGACTGTCCCGCGGGTGCTGGGATGCCTGTGGTCAGGTGGTCCCCAAGCTGCACCGGGTGTGCATCAAGAAGGAGGTGCGGCCGGGCTCCCTGGACACGGCACAAACAGAGGGAAGCGCGGCGCGGCTTTCTTTTGCATACAATTACATTGATGGCATCATTTTTTTTGAAACAAACTGTCCATAAATGTCACTGAAAATCCGGGTCTCCTTTTATTAAAACTGAAAAATGTGTATAAATGTAAATAACGGATGACTGATACAGGGCTAAGAACGCCACAGCGGCTGCCGGCGCCTCTCTCTTTCTCTCTTTTTTTCTCTCCTCCTCATGTAATTTGCATTAATAAAGAGGCTGTTCCTTGTCGGAATGTGTTTCATCCGGTTTAAAATCCCAGGGCGATCCGCTAGGAAGAGCTCTGGGAGAATCCAACTGTCAGAGCCGACAAGACAAATGAATCCCGGTGTCAGGAGCGTGTGGTTCAACGATGACAGATTGAGAAGAACTGTCCCCCTCTCGACAGGCGGGCTTCATTTTCAAATTAATAAATCTGAATAAAATATTTTTCCTTTCATTACGAGCGGAGCCTGTTTGACAGTTGCCGTGACAGGAGGAGTAGCAGTGTTGATGAGAACAGTTTGCATGAATCCCACCTGGGCTTTTTCTGTTTTATTTTTACCTGCAATCCTGTTTGCCTCTCTGCTTACCCCTCCCTCACCTCCCAGGGTCTTCCTTTCCCCTCCCTCCCATCCCTTCCATCCTCACTCCCTATGCACACTCCTGCCTCCCCCTCCCTGCTTTCCATTCCCCCTTTACTATTTCCACTCTGGGAAACCTCCTCTCTCTCTCTCTCTCTCTCTCTCTCTCTCTCTCTCCCTCCCTCTTCCTTCTCTTCACCTGAAAGCTACCATCCTAAATAAAAGGCTAAGTCATTATTTTTGTTTAAAAAAAGTCTGCAACTAATTATTATGAAATGTGTTCTTTATTTCTGTGCCTGCATGGACTATGGTTTCAGTACAAGTCCAGGAGAGGGGAGAGTGAATCATCTGTAATTTGTGTTTTCTCCTTAGGAGACACTCTTCATCATTTTCTCTTTACAAAAATAAATATGTGAATAAATAAATAAGCAAGTGAATGATGCTTTCAAATCAACAGACAAAACATAAAGAAAACCTTTTGTTGTTGATTTTTTTCCTAAAACTGAAAGAATGAGATTAAGTGCATCTTAGGGATTGGTTGTGCACAGTCAAATCTTAGTGCACGGGGTGACAGGCTGTTCCTCTTAAATAATTGAGGAACACTTCCCAGGAAACAATATGTGATCATTAGAGAAATACCATTGAGAAAAGCGACTTCTCAATAACAGAGGAGGCTTTGGTTTTGCATTTGGTAGGGAAATCTAGTCACAGCAGGCAACTTGCAATGTCCCAGTTTGCAGTGGAAGATTCACAGAGCTGGACAGAGATCAGTCTGAGTACAGGACTCAAATGACTCCTGCATTCCCAACGCTAAATACAGAATGATCCCTCTCCTACATCCTGAACAAGGAAAGAAGGAAGGAAAGATAAAGGAAAGAATGAGGAAGGAAGGAGGAAATGAGTGAATGAATCAAGGAAGCAGGAAGGAAAGAGGAAAGAAGGAAGGAGGAAGGAAGAAAAGAAGGAAGGAAGAAAGGAACAAAGGGAGGTAGGGAGGGAGGGAGAGAGGGAGGGAAAGAGGATGGGGGGGAGGGAGGGAGGGAGGAAGGAAGGAGGGGGGGAGGGAGGGAGGGAGGGAGGGAGGGAGGGAGGAAGGAAGGAAGGAAGGAAGGAAGGAAGGGTATCTTTAAGAGCCACTGGAATAAAGTGGTATGGGCATCACAAGCCTCTGAAGTCCGTGGTTCAAGGGTTTGGTGTATGGCTCTGATTTGTTGTATTCTATCCATCCTTCTTTAGTGTTGTCCCCCATCTTCCTCCTCAAGGTTATGATTCTGCAGGATTTGCTTTCCAATTCTCTAGGACAAACTTAGTTCCCATTGTTTTGCATATAATGAACATTGTGGAAAGTCAGCTGCCCAGGCCTTCACTAGTCTGAGAATGCAGCCACAAAGATACCAGCATGTGTGTTTGGGTGTACGTATGTGGTGTCTTCAAGCAACAGGATGAGATTGTGCAGCCCTGAGGGAAAGTCCATCTATCTACTTCATGATTTAGAGTGGATGCTTTATAGTCATTTTAGGTGTGGCATCTTGCACTAAATAGTAAAACAGTGTAACGCTCACATTTCTTGGATAGGTGAAATTCACATTTAATTTTGTTGAATTCCTGAGGCAATTACTAAGATAGAGTAGCCAGCTACTAAAAGCATAAAAAGCACATAAAAGCAAGACTTCATTGGTAAGATTGGACCAAGCTCCACCGTGAGTATTAAGACTCTTGAAATACCTATGTGGGTTGTAATAGTTCTTTAGCATACATTTCTGCATTTGTAGTTTCCCATATAAGCAGAAATATCATTCTGCTAACATTGCCTACTGGTAGGCCCCAAACTCAATTTCGTATTAGCTCGATGTTAACATTTAAGTAGTTGTTATGAACCTATAGAAATGAAATAATTTATTCTTTGACAAATTCTGGACATACATTCAGGTTACATTTTTCTCTCCCCGCCCCCTACTTTCTCCCACTAAGTCCCTAGCCCATCTTCTTGTCTTTTTGTTTTATTTTTGTTTTAGTGTCATGAGCCACTGGGCTTAACCACGACCACATGAATAGTTTTTTCCAAGAATTTTTGCCCCATCCATTGATTATTTTGAGTTTTACAACTGGCTTGAGAGGAAGGATGGATATTATAGCATTCATGTAAAGTGTTGATAGGAAACCGCTAAGATTAAGTGACTTAGATATAATTATCTGCTTCCCAAACTGAAAAGGGGACATAACGTATTTCCTTACTTTACTTAGCATTACGTTTTCACTAATTGATGCCCCCTCCATGTGTAGAGAAGTTTTAGGGCAAATGATATAGTAGCAGAGTGGATTATTATTAATTCGCCAATGGCTGGGAATTACTGCTCTTATCTCACTTCCAGCTTGCAGAATAATTTGTAGCTGCCTCTCAAATCTTTTTATTTTTTTCACATTCTCTCTCTTTTAAAAAAGTTTTGCGTTCTATTCAGTGTTTAGGAAATAGTTGTGTTAAAACTATTACAGCCTTAAGCAAATGGTGATAATGATTACTAATGGGAAAACCCACAGAAATTTGAGATCTTCACAGTAAAAGGATATGAAGCTCATAAAGAATAAAAAGATTTCTGTACTATTTTTAAGATGTAGTTCACTTGAAATTATGTGAAGATGGGGAATTCTGCTTTATCATCATGGTTCACTGAGCTGGTTAGTTATTGAGTATTGGATTTTTTGACAATCTCACTTCCTAGAGCTGTATTAATAAAAATGGATAATAATTATTTTTATAGGAACACTTTGAAGACACTTGAGGATAATATAATACCTTACATTTATACCTTAATAAATTCAAACTATCACAAGACATCACCACTTTCCTTCACAGACCAGACAGTAGTAGATGAACAAAAGCATAAATGTGTAAGTGAATACATTCCATTATTTTCACAACTAGGCAAAATAAGCATGGTTGTCCCACTTAGCTGATAAATGGGAAGACAAAGAGATGATGTGCTTAGAATAAAAAAAAGTGGATACAAGGTAGAACCACATTAATTCAGTTCCAGCTTGTTTAATTCTGAAGTTTTTTTCTACTAAAACATAGACATCCTTAGGTTCCCTTTTGGAAAAGTTAGAAAACCTTTCATTGTGTGATTTGATCTCTTATGTTGTTAAAATAGACAATTTGTATGGCTTACTAGACTGGTCACTAAATTAGCATTAAGTAATATTTGGCACTAACTCATGTGGGCATTGAAGGGATAGAACAGGTCACATCATTTCAGGGGTCAGTTTCATCACTTGGAGTTCATTAAATGTAATTTGGATTTAGTAAACATGTGTCTGCAGTCTGACTACCTGGTTGTAATAGTGTGGGCCCAAGGCTCCAGTAGAGCACCCAGGAGAATGGAAACCTAGGGGTTCCTGACAAACAGAAGCCATCCCATCGCAGAGCATGCTGTTCCTCTGGCCATATCTCCTGAGTGGTGTTATATAATGTCTAACCACTGTAGCTTCTTTTGTCCCGTGGCATGAGGAGAGCATCAATGGCAGCAGAAAGCAGAGAGCAAAGTCAGTCATTAAGACAGTTCATGTGCACGGCCTAAGAATGAGGCTTCAATACTGGGCTGAGCTCTGGGAGTCCCACTGGAGAAAGGGAGGAGGGATTGTACAAGCCAGGGGGGTCAAGGTCATGATGAGGGAGCCCACAGAGATAGCTGACCTGAGCTCGTGGGAACACATGGACTCTGGGTCAACAGTTAGGGAGCCTGCATGAGACCAACCTAGGCCCTCTGCATGTGTGTGACAGTTGTGTAACTTGGTCTGTTTGTAAGGCTCCTAGCAGTGAGATCAGGACCTGTCCCTGGTTTTTAGCTGGCTTTTGGGAACCTGTTCCCCATGCTGGATTACCCTGCCCAGCCTTTATGCAGGGGGAGGAGCTCGGTCCCAATGCAACTTGATGTGCCATTCTATGTTCAAGCCTGTGGGAAGCCTTCCCCTTTCTGAATGGAGATGGAGGAGGAGTGGACGGATGGGGAGGCAGTAGATGGAGGGTCACTGGGAGGGAACAGAGGAGAAGAGGGAGGGGAAACTGTGGTTGGTATGTAAAATAAAGGAAAAATGTTAATAAAAAAGAAAAAAGGAAAAAAGTAACAAAAGAATAATAAAAAAAGGAGAATGAGGCCTTAAAACCCAACAAAAATATATGCCTGTGCCCATGTGGCCAACAGTAAGACTCAGGGTTGTCTGTACTAAGACCCTTACACAGGCAGGCCCATGGATCAGGTAGTTGTGTAGGGGGGTTAGGAGTTTGTCTTTCTGCTTAACGTAGAACAGTGGGAAAAGTTCTCTGTAAGGAATACATAGTGAATGGGGGCCATGCCAAGATTTGTTTTAGTCATGTATTTCCATTACTCACTTACATACGTTGAATTTTCTACTTGAGCTGAATTCCAATGTAGAAAGGTAATTAATTATAAGAGAAGGTAATAGAGTGGCTGACTATGACCTAACTAAAATATACACATGCATGAGAATATCCTAACAAGCCCTTATTTGTGCAATTATTATATGCTGACCATAGTTGAATTGCTTTTCCTTGACAGTAATAATTACTGCCATGAGCATTATCACTTTATTATTTTAAACACCTACTGTGTGTCACACACAGTATTATACCTCTAATACACTGTTGTGGGATTAAGAGTCTTTCATTTTATAAATGAGGAAATTGAAATTTAGAAGCTAAGAAATTTGCCAATCATGTGATTAATTAGGAAAGTGAAGATTCAAGCAGTGAGCTTATCAACTTGGAAGTCCCAATCAATTAATGATGAGGCGTCTCTGTACCTTGTTGACACAGTGTCTTCCAGCCTTTCCTCTACTTCTTGTTAAAACCTCACCCAGGGTTGGTTCACATGCCTATTCCACAGTGAAATCATTCCCGATTCTCAGCTGCTTCAGTGACTCTGTCTGCATCACTCACATCTTTGATTTGGAAATGAAGGTGACCACTTCAGGATGACTGTTCAATCATGCCCCGAGAGCCAGGTTCTTGTCTTCCTAACAGACCTGATGTACTCAGCCCCTCCCTCTGGAGATCCGAACTTCTGGTCCTCCTTAAACCTCTCCAGGGATAGAATTTCTACAGTCTAAGTAGCTCAATTCTGTAGGCAGCTCAACATTTCCTCTCCTTCATCTAAATGCATGCTCTCTTGTTTGCTATTCTGCAGCGTTGGAGGCTACCTGCTCATAGATAATGCATCCTGTGAAAGCCTTCCCTGGGCTGAGAGGCAGTAACCAGGCAACCCTTTGCCTTCCCTTCACAGACTAACCTTTTGCAATTCTTGTGACCTTTCCTCCAAAGTCTATTTTTCATCCCTTTAATCTTTTTGTCGCTGCCCCTTCTAACCTCTAGCATCAACATCAAGGAGACCAGGTTCTGACACGCAGAAATGCCACTCGCAGGTGGCAGGCAAATTGGCATGCTTAGCACAGCCCCATGCTCCCTCTGGGGATTAATAATAAATACTATTTGATGATGAAATCGGAGTGCATTTTCTTTTCAATGAGACAGTGTCAACTGTTTTCTTCTAAAATAGAAATGAGCAGAATACAAAATTGAACAGCCTTCATTTCTCCCCACTCAGGAGGCTGTTATTACTGATCTGGTTGGCATTCCTCCTGGCTGAACTCAGACAGGAAGAGACTCAGGAGTTGCCACTGTGCCTTCCCTAGATAACTAGCTATTATTTATGAAAAATTGGAGATGAGTACTTTGGGTGCTTTGTTTCCTTGCCCTTTATTTCCTGATCTAACTGGTGTGTCTTCAATTATTAAAGCAGGTGACTTGAACCATTATGCTACCGTGCCAAGGCAAAGTAGAAAAAAAAGTCATACATATACTTCAAAACCAAACAACTATGCAAAGATTTGAAGGATTAATTCTCCTGGCATTTGGTGGTATTTGATATACCCTAGATTTGGACTGGTTTTAAAAGTGAGTGGGGTAAGGGAAGAGGGAAAATAATCTAATCTAAAATTTTATATTTCCCAAGTAGAAAATGTGAGGCTTTGAGAGGCTAAACTAGTTATACATGTGGAACATTATGAATGTTCAGTGATGCAGAGTGTGTCGGGACTTAGGTCTTACTGTGTTCATGCTGTGATTTAAATACAGAATGTCCTCAGAGGCACATGTGTTGAACACTTGGATCCCAGTTGCTATTGTTAAATCCCAGTGCTTGGAGAAGATGGCAACATTAGGGGTAGCACCTTGCTGGAAGAAATAAACCAGTGGGGACATGTCCTCAAGGCTAACCATTGTCCCCAGTCCCGTCTCTCTGCACCTCCATGGAGTGAGCAGCCTCTGACATATGCACTCATTGTCTTACTAAGGGCTCAAAGATCATTGGATTCAATGACTGTGGGCTGAAATTTCTGAAACTTTAAGCTAAAAAAAGCATTGTTTTACTCGGCACATATCGCTCACAGCTCACTTCCAATCTATATCTAGCATTACCCCACGATCTCTACTGTGCTCAAAAAGTACTAGGTGCTCAATGGCAAAAGGGACTATAAAACTAGCATCATGATATCTGTAGAGAATGAGCCCCTACATATGGTAAAATTAAAGTTGATATGTTTACATTAAGGATGGAAGTCAGTAGTTCTGCCCACCTTACCCCTAGGTCATTCCCTCCTGCAACTAATGACATTGAACAGTACAGAGCAAAATTGGTTTCTCATTGGGATGCAAAGAAAGATACAGTGCTCTTCCCACATCAAGGAGAATCCACAGTTAGTGTTAAACATCAGAAAAGTGTAACCAATAATAATGCCAAAGGTAAAAAAGCCAATAAAGTCTACACTCAAATAGGAAAACCTTATTAGTTACTAAATGAATAACTATAAAGGAAGATAGACTTTTAGATACATCTACAAGAGGGAGTATTAAATTAATCTGTAATACAGAACAGTGTAGATGAATTTCTAAATGGTCTTATTATAAAATAAAATAAATTAAAAAACACGGAGCCAGAAATTTGGGTTAAAGCCTTAGATCAGAGAAAGCCATCAGCCAACCTTACCTTACCAACTCTGCAGCTTCCATATGCACGTTACTTCCTGTCTACCCACGCCTTTATTGCCTTGCTGTTCTGCCTTCTCATTGGCTATCTTAGCCCAGCTACCTCACTTCCTCTTCTTACACAACTCTGTCACTTTCTGTCTGTCTGTACAGACCTTCAGGTCTCTATGGTTGGTACTGGGATTAAAGGCATGTGTCACCACGCTTGGCTCTGTTCCCTAGTGTGGCCTTGAACACACAGAGACCCTGCCTGCTAAGTGATAGGATTAAGGGCATGTGCTACCACTGCCTGACTTCTTTGTTTACTTAAAATGGCTTGCTATTTCCTCTAATCTCCAGGCAAACTTTATTAAAGCACAAATAAAATATCAGCACATTTCAGCACAAATAAAATATCACCACAAAACAGAAAGGGAGAGAGGATTTATATGAAGTAATATAATTAAGAAAGTTTAAAATAAGCCAGGCAGGCCTGGTGTTGCACACTTTTAATTCCAGCACTTGGGAGGCTGAGGCAGGGAATCCAGAGTTTGAGACCAGCCTGTGCTACACAGCAAGAGATGTGTTTGGATGATAATGAATAAATCATTAGTTGGACTGGAATATTTTATAAGGTGATTTGTTAGAGATAAAGATGACACTGGAGTGCTGTGGGATGTTCTGTATGGCAAATGTGTTGCTAATAAAGCACTGATTGGCCAGTGGCTAGGCAGGAAGTAGGCGGGACTAACAGAGAGAATTAAAAGAGCAGGAAGGCAGAAGGAGACAGCCTGCCAGCCAGCCTGCCAGCCTGCCAGCCGCCGCCAGGACAAGCAGCATGTGAAGATGCCGGTAAGCCACGAGCCATGTGGCAAGGCATAGATTTATAGAAATGGATTAATTTAAAATATAAGGACAGTTAGCAAGAAGCCTGCCACGGCCATACAGTTTATAAGCAATAGAAGTCTCTGTGTTTCCTTGGTTGGGTCTGAGCGGCTGTGGGACTGGCAGGTGAAAGAGATTTATCCTGACTGTGGGCCAGGCAGGAAAACTCTAGCCACACTGGAGAGGTAAGTTAGGATGCTCCATAGAAAAATACTCAAAGTCAAGCCAAGGAAAATGGAACGTATTTAAATTCTTTGAGATATTTCAATATCACCCAATAAGTCAGCTGATAACATCCACATGAACTCCCAACGTTGGCTTAAAATAACTTTCACATAGCCCCTAATTTGTCAGCCACACACCACTTGGTCTAGTTCAGTTTTGTACATATTTTTCAGGAGTGTGGCTCTCCGCCCCATCTTATTTCTATACCGTCACAGACGTGGTCATAGCCACTGACCAAGAAGTACCTACTGCACAGCCTTCCCTCACTAGGAGATGACATGTGACAAGAAGAAAATGTATCCAGTCATGACGGGACAGCATAAGCCATTCAAGCTGAGTCTTCTCATCTTTAAAATGGAAAATCAGATTTGTAGATAGGTGGCTGTTTTAATTCACAAATGTTAAATGTAAATGCTACAGGTAAAATAATCAACAATGTGACTAGTGTTTATTGGAAAAATCTAGGGCTCATGGGCAATGTGATAGGAGACTAAGATATGCTATGTTCCATGAGGTAGTAAGAAATGCAGTACTATAAAATCAGGAGCTTTTGTAAATACGTCTATAATAGAGGGTACAAAGATGGAAGATGTTAGTCTGGCCTGGAGAATTGATTGGTTAAGAACTTTCGAACTACATTTAAGAGTTTATGTAGTGTTCATAATTATTTTTCTTTATTTTCTGGTTAGGGATAACAATTAGTAGAACTGCGATAGCATTTTCAAGAGAAGAGCCACCATCTGGCTCAGTGAATAAATACTTATCATGTAAACATGAAGACCAGCATTTGAACCCCCAAACCCATGTGAATGTCAGATGAGCATGGTGACCTGCCTGTAATTTTAGAGCCAAGAAGGCAGGACAGGGGAACCCCTCAAACAAGCTGGCTATCTAGACCATCAGGTTGGCAATCCCTGGGCTCAAGTTAAGAGATCATCCTATCTCAGTATATAAGGTTGGGGAATGTTTCAGGAAGACACATGGCCTCCTGTCTCCACATGCAGTCACACACCATGCATGCCACATACAGAGACCTACACACTAAGAAGAAAACAACAATAAAGGGGTCAGGTTTATGAATGAGGAGAACTGAACTATTAGTAAGAATGTATGCGGCAAGCCAGAAGCGTCCACCACATTTCAGCTCATGTAAAAGTACTGGGCAAAATCACTGAAGGTCCAGATGAGAGAGGTTATGTGTTCAGGCTGGGCCCTACTTCAAAATTGTGACTTGCTGGTGATTGCCTCCATTGTTTCCAGGGACCAGAGGATGTCCTGGAGATGCTATGAAATGCCATCTAAAAGAACTATCATTTTTTTTTCTGCCTTTTGGTTAAGATCCACTGTGGAGAGCCATCTGCTCAGTTTACCACACAACCAAGTTGTGAAGTGTTTGAAACATCCTGCCTGAACTCCCGAATTTTTTAAGTATGAAAATTCCTGTCAGAACAACTAGAGTGTTTATCTCTGCCTTCCTCAGTAAATCTCCACATTCTCTTTACAGGGTGGCCTTCAGGAGTATTCTACTACATTAAAAACAAGACAATTCAGCAATTTTATGGTATAATTCTTAAATTAATTTCAATATTTCTGAATTCCGATAATTTACATTTTCATTATTTTATCACTTTTTTTAAACTTTTGCAGTTTTATTTATTTATTTATTTTGAATTGTTCCTGGAATATAACTTTTTTTAAATTTTATAGTTTAATTTAATTTTACATATCAGCCATGGATTCCCCTGTCCTCCCTCCTCCTGCCCCTCCCACCCTCCCCCCAGCCCACCCCCAATTCCCATCTCCTCCAGGGTAAGGACTTCCCTGGGGATTCAGCTCAGCCTGGTAGATTCAGTAGAGGCAGGTCCACCAAAACTATATGAAATAACAATAACAAAACCCAGTAGGAATGATTTTGTATCTTAGTAAAGAGACAAAAAATTAGATTGCTAGACCAGTAGTCCATAGATGCTATGTCCAGATCTTGAACCTAATTATTTTGTTTCCAAATTCTATGTGCTCTCCAATCTATCATCCACCCAGTATATCATGCATAATTCACAGTTGATAAAAAAAAAATGGTAATTTTTAGTTGAGATTCTTAGCTCGTTCCACAGCTTGAGGGTGAACGGAGAAAAGTCATCCACACTCAAGCAGAGTTCACAATTTCCATGTCTAGAGTTAGTGTCAGGGAACACCTGTAAAATAATATATAAAAATCCTCAAGGGGTCAATGGTGATGAATTAAAATCAATGATCCCTATGGATAACTCCATAGTAAGTAAAAGTCATTGCTTGTAGTTTAAAATGCTTAGAGGCTTTTGTTTTTCAAACCACCATTTTTGATAGACTGTATGTTGTCTAAGCAGCCAAGGACAAGACTGAGGTCATTTCTGACCTGTCACACCTGTCCAATAGCATGCATGGTACTGGCCCCTAACTCCAGGATCTGGGAGAAGGGCAGAATGCACACACTGCTTCTTGTTATAATGAAGACATGTAAATACAAAGTACCATTACCAAGATGTCTGGATGTGCAGTTTCTTTGGGGCAGGCAGGCTTTCATGACTTCACGAAGCCTTAGGAGGAGAAAGAGGAGGCTTCCAAAGAGAAGAAACCACCGTGTGCAGGGCAGGGTGACGGCCTAATTGCCAACTGCTGTTGACTGATATTTGCCTGCTGGACAATTAACTCAGCAAATCCAGCTCACTGCTGGCTACCAGTATGGTGGCAAAGGCCCTCTTCTTGGACTCTAAAAGTGCAGGATTTCCAGGGTGGAATTTAATCTGATCTTTAATTTTTTTTTTTTCTGTAGCTCACAGATCACTTTCCCCCACACTTACTTAACTGCTTCAGAAGAAACGCACATGCATGTTCCTGGCCATCAGAACAGGAGAGGGTTTGAATGTCACGGGGAATATTGGTTTCTTCTAGGCCTTCCAACATTTTTTTTTAAACTACATAAATAGCTTGAGGGTGAGAGAAAGAGAAGTCAAGTTCTGACAGGAGGGGTAAAAACGTTTCTTTTCAAGAGAGAGGTGGGTGGGTAGGATATCTGTGCTGTTATAAAAAAGATGGGTGTGAGGTGAGGTCTGGCTAAGAGGCAAAAGCAGAAATGACAATATGAAATAGTGTATGTTAGGAAATGAGAAGACTTCAAATCAGTCATTTAATAACCCCAGCTTTAATGTTTCAATTGGGAAGATACATTAGATTTTTAAAATACCCTTGAGCTTGGTTTGTTTCCCAAAATACACCATGGGACCACAGACTGCATCAGCTGAATCCTCCTTACTCTGCACCTTCTGGGCAGAAAGATTTCCCACACAGAAATGTCACCACAGGGAAAGCTCCAAGCTTGGCACCCCCAAGTTCCTCACTCTGCTTTTAGAAGTTGTGGGACCACATGGTTCCAGCACTCCTTTTTTTCCATTTACTTTTATAATTCCATTATAAAATGTTTAGTCGCTACAGAAGGAAAGAAAACTGAAAATATTCTTCATTAATATGAATTTTGAACAATAGTAAATTGCTGTGGGATATTCTGTGGGAGACTGCCTGCCAGCCTGCCAGCCAGCAACCGCCAGGACAAGCAGCATGTGAAGATGCCGGTAAGCCATGAGCCATGTGGCAAGGTATAGATTTATAGAAATGAATTAATTTAAGATATAAGGACAATTAGCAAGAAGCCTGCCACGGCCATACAGTTTGTAAGCAATGGAAGTCTCTGTGTTTCCTTGGTTGGGTCTGAGCGGCTGTGGGATTGGCAGGTGAAAGAGATTTATCCTGACTGTGGGCCAGGCAGGAAAACTCAAGCCACAAATGGCGCCACAACGTGGGGCAGGAATTTCCACCTAAAACCTGAGAAAAGATTCTAAAACGGAGCTAAAACAGCTTCCTAGTTGTCTTTCTCAAGTTAGCCGCAGCCTGAGGGC
>CABHPP010147683.1:0-21646 GCA_902168425.1 Peromyscus attwateri | reverse complement strand
AGCATAGACCCACGAAGGCTCCCAGAGCTGACGGTAAACGTATCACCTCCATGTTGGGAAGCTGAGGTGGGCGGAGCCAGCAGCCACAGCACCTTTTCAGTCTTAGAATGCTGCAGTTTAAAGTAACAGGTACACAATAAGACAGATTCAGATGGAACAAGACTTTAAATGCTTTAAAATGTGTGTAAAAATGTACGTAGGCTTTAAAGAGAGATAAAAAGAAATATATACAGTTATATAAAGAAATAGATAGTTTTGAAAAATGAAGTCTTTAAAGAGACAGTAAAGGTAGTATAAAATATAAGCCACGTAAAGATGGATATCACACAGAGAATCTGCATTGTGTTGTCTTTGGGATTTTTAACTGCAGAAAAGCATTTGATTGTAAAAGATGTTGAGTTAAACCAATATGTATATTTTAAAGATACCTTGACTTCAAAATTTGGATGTAAAGATATGTTGCTTTGGAAAGGAAGCTCTGATTTTGTTTCCACAGAAAGCCAGAGGCTATGGATTTGTTCCAGATTAAGATACATCAGGTTTGACCAACCAAGACCACCTGAAAGTTCTCCGATGACACCATGGCCCAGACGATCCAACATCCAGAACCGTTTCAAGGCAACTGGCTCAGAGGATACACCCTCACGGACTACTCCATGATCCTAAAATTTTCTTTGTGTCCCCATAAGATACAGCGCCCCCCTCCAGCAGGAAGCAGTAAGAGAAGCTACGCCCAAATTCCCAAATCATATGTAATTTACTTTGTTAAGGTTAAAACCTTCCTTTTTGAAAAAAAAAAAAAAAGGGGGAAGTGCTGTGGGATATTCTGTATGGCAAATGTGTTGCTAATAAAGCACTGATTGGCCAGTGGCTAGGCAGGAAGTAGGCGGGACTAACAGAGAGAATTAAAAAGAGCAGGAAGGCAGAAGGAGACTGCCTGCCAGCCTGCCAGCCAGCAACCGCCAGGACAAGCAGCATGTGAAGATGCCGGTAAGCCATGAGCCATGTGGCAAGGTATAGATTTATAGAAATGAATTAATTTAAGATATAAGGACAATTAGCAAGAAGCCTGCCACGGCCATACAGTTTGTAAGCAATAGAAGTCTCTGTGTTTCCTTGGTTGGGTCTGAGCGGCTGTGGGATTGGCAGGTGAAAGAGATTTATCCTGACTGTGGGCCAGGCAGGAAAACTCTAGCTACAGTAAATCATAGTTATTTTGCCATTTTTCAAATACTCTTGTTTTGTTTGTTGTTGTTTTTTTAATAATAAATATTTAACCAAAGACATAAAAGAAAAAAGTTTCATTGGGACACATTAGTTGTATAATTTTCTTTTTGCTTCAAAATATTATAAAACCAATATCCAAAATAAAACTAAGAAATATTACTGAGTACAAATGAATAGGATGAATGGTTTTCTGTCTGTGTCTTTCATATCATGGACACTTTGTCTTATGTTCATTCACTTCCCTTTGAGGATGGACACTCAGACCTCTTTTCTTAAAGCCAAGATCTCAAAATCAGAGTCATCCTTCCCTTCACCTCTCTTTACCTTCCCTCCCTCCTCCTCTTACCCCCAACACCCTCCCCTTCCCTCTGCCCATCCTTTCTTTCTTTTTTCAAGCTTCTTTCCCCCAAAGCTAAATTTTCCATGATGAAGACTAGAGGAGACTCACACGGGGTTAAGAATCCCAGTGTCTCTCATTGTGTGAATCACAGGAATTAGGAGAGTTGATTCTGCACCTAGACCTGGGTTCTGTCGATATCAGCCTTATAGTCTACCAGCTTCCTCTACCTGTTTTGCTAATTTATTCAAATAATGAGCTCAGAAACACACAAGCTCTGAGAAAATAAGCAATAGAGGGAGAAGAGATAAGACTGCTTATCAAGCCAATGAAGTTCTAAGATAATCAGTCAAGATGCTGAAAAACCTGGATTCCTGAAAACTTGGTTGACCTAGATTATTTGTCTTAAATAACAAGAAATCTTCAAATAAAATTGATCTGACTTTGTCTAGGCAAAAACTAATTCCCTGACTTAAAGGTATTTAAGACTCATTACTCATGAAATGCAGCTAATTCAGTAATAGGAACTCAAATATTTGAAGTCACAAAAACTGGACTCTCAAATCACCCACTGCTGACTGCTCCTTGTCTAGAAGGGTAACAATTCATGATTCTTCCTAATTATTCATAGGTAAATATCTCAGGTCTTTTTTTTTATAGTCTTTACAAGAAATACCTGAAATCCATTTGTCTTTAACTTAAAAGCTGTTTAGTGGTAGGATCATAAAAATCCACAAAATTTTCAGGTGCTTTTCCTCTCCTGATTCATTTAAGCAGCATCCCTGGTTCCTGAAGGGACAGAAATTGAGCACCAAGAAACTTTTGAACTTGTAGCCGAGGTCATATCTTAAGATTGGTTGATGCGATTTTAGTATAAATGTATTTTCTTATGACCTTTTTTTCATGCTGGTTGTAAGGAAACATCACCCAAGTTTACAACCAAAAATTCCACTTTGCCTTTTCATATTATTCTGCCTTGTTTAAGGGTGACTATCAGTCATTTAGAGAATGTAATGGTGACTATTAAGTCATAAACATTTGGTAGGTTGGGACCAAAATATTGTGACCTTAAATAGGAAATTTGGGCTTTGACTTAAATTGAAGCATTTATGTAGGTTTTGCTTTTATTCTACAGATGAATAACTAACTGTTTTGATTTGCTTGATAATTCTGGAATAATTCATTTGTGGCTACCCAAGGTTCAGAATATTAATCTAATGGAATTAAACAATTGTCTGACCCACCTCCACAGATGAACCCTGGAGCCTGCACTCACAGAAGTTTCACTTGTCTCATATCCCTTCTACATTCATCTGCACATTTAATTTTTCTAGCTATTGAGCATGGTCAAGTTAAAACCAGGCTTCTAATTTGCGTGCTCCTATATTAAACTGGGATATCCTATGTCCCAGAAGCTCTTCAGCAAAGGACTTTCTAGCTCCCTGTGTTGACTGTAAGGAAGATTATGGATAGCCTTAAGGTATTGCTTCCAAACTAAGGCTCAGATTCTTACATGAGGGGCATGGTACCTTTGGTACCATATGAAATCTTAAAACATAGTGTCTGTCATGATCAAGATGATTAAGTAAATTCTTATCCAGGATTCAGGGTAGCAAAGGGTTGGTATAGCCTGTCTGGGTAGACAAGGTCAGAGTCAGCAGGGTGAGGCTCAATTGATTCTGTTGCATAAAGAGGACCTGGCTTACCTCCCATCAGCAGGGCCTTTGGACTCAGAAACAGAAGACACTATTGTGGTTTCTCCCTTGTTGGGGAACTATTTCCTCTATATGAAAACGTTCTCTTCCTGGAAGGAGCAAGGAGGCTCAGATTTAGGTGGATCAAATAACTCAGAAAGGTCATGAAAGTAGATCAAATAACTTACAAAGGAAGCCCCTAAAACTTACAAGACTTTGGAAATTCAGAAAGTGGCAAGACTATTAAGTTTTCTGAAATGTGGACAGACAGTAAACAATTGCCTGGCTAAAGAACAGTCCCAAAGCTTACAACACCTTTAAAGAACAATTGAGGGTGAATTTTTTTTGTCTCATATAAATATGACTTTGAGGAAATAAGTTATACTTTATTGTGTGCTGTCAGTGTGCTAAAACATCAAAGCAAGCAGTACCACGAAAATCCATCCACTTAAAGGAAATTAATAGGCGTTTCTGGGCAACAAAGGAATTTTAGTAAAATGTGAGAGGTATGTAGACAGGGGAAAAACAAGGTGTAGCAGAAGTAAGTAGAAGGAAAACTTATCTCAGAAGATGTAGGGTTACAGACAGATGCTCAGGAAAATTAGAAGGCACCCAAATTGGATTAGAACTTTGTCTGTAGCCTTACATTATCATTTTGTTCTGAGTCGTGATAACATTACGAAAAGGCAAAAATCAATCAGAGCTTCAGTTGTTTGTCAATAAGTTTATAAAAAAAATAAAAGCAGTTCTAGTCAACTTTTCCATCTTTTCTGGGACATTTGCATTTTTATCATCATACGGCCTTTGGGCCCAAGAGGCCATCATTTGCAGTATCAGTATCCAAATAGTACTTCTCTTTTTCCATCCAAATATTCCACTCTGTGTATAGAGTAGTCAAGTATCTTTAGGTACACTTAGCATTGCATGTTCTTAGATTTTTCAGAATGATGTCAGAACTGTTGACAAAATTTACTTCTCTTTGTTATATGTTCAGACTATGAAGATATTGGACAGGACCAAAGACATCTTGTCATTATTGTTTCATAGTGGCTGTCTGAGAAGTGAGATGAGGGTGAAATTTTCACAAGATATGCTTGTAGTCATTTTTTTCTTTGGGATGTCAGTTCACAAATAACTACATGGAGACTTATTAATCATAAAAGTTTGACCTTAGCTTAGGCTTGCTTTTAACTAGCTCTTATAACTTAAATTAATCCATTTCTGTTAATCTATCTTCTGTCATGGACCGCCCATCCTGCTTCCTCTGTCTCTCTGTCTATCTCTCTCTCTCTTGTGACTAGATTCCTCCTCCTACTTCCTCTCTCTCTTCCTGGAAATTCTACCTATAACTCTTGCTTAGTTATTGGCCATTCCGCTTTTTTATTACACCGATCACAGCAATACACCTTCACACAATCTACAAATATCCCACAACAGATGCTCAGAGGAGTTTTCTAGAAGTTACTACTATTTCTGTATCTCCTTATTTTGGAAATGTGTACAGATTTGGGATATGGACCACTAATATGAGGTGATGTATGCATGGGTTCCAGTCATCCCTTCATGTGAACATTTGTCTCAAGAGTCCCAGTCTTGTCCTCATGGATCTGCACAATGACACTCCTGTTGACTTCATCTGGGCAACAAGGACAAAACCAGGAGCACCACTTGTGCAAACAGAAACTCTGAGACCAGCAACCATGGTAACTGTTCTGCTCACTGCTTCCTGGAAGAAACCTCAGGCCCTGTGCAGGACTGAGGCACAGACAGTTCTTTTTTTTTTTGGTTTTTCGAGACAGGGTTTCTCTGTGTAGCTTTGCGCCTTTCCTGGAACTCACTTGGTAGCCCAGGCTGGCCTCGAACTCACAGAGATCCGCCTGCCTCTGCCTCCCGAGTGCTGGGATTAAAGGCGTGCGCCACCACCACCCAGCGCACGGACAGTTCTTAAGGGACATTCTATAAGCACTTCACAACTCCTGTGGTTTCCTGAAGAAAAAGAAAAATCCTAGGGCCATCTGAAGACACTTGGCTTAAGACTGTGTGTGTGTGTGTGTGTGTGTGTGTGTGTGTGTGTGTGTGTGTAAGTATGAATGTGTTTGTGGTATGTGTGTGCTTGTATAAGTAGAAGTGGAACCAGGCTAGGGGTGAAGGATTTCTCTCTCTGAGTTTAAACTCTTTGCATTAAACCGCTGCCATCCCCACCCTGGCTGACACTGGGTTGCACTATGAAGCTGATTGCTCCTTTATTGACCAGTGACACGAGGCTGTACCATCAACAGCTGTAGCTAAGGAAATTTATTTCTCTTACCCCCAGAAAAACAGTGAAACTACTTATGTTTGCTATATTCAAATTCCCTTCTCTGCAATATGGAACAAGCCAAGAACTGGGGAACATTACCTTCTACTCTTGCCTTCCACAGATTATCTTGTGGCAATATACACACATAAGATAATTACCAGGTGATCGGCATGCAGTTTGAAAAAGAGATGTCATATAAATTTGAGGCATTATCATCATTTTTATTGCTGGATTAATTAGGTCGTAACACAATCCAACAATAAAGACATTACCTAGATGTATTTTAATTATCTGTTTTGAGGTAAAAATATGTCAGGTGTGCAGATATCTGATTTGATGTCACGGTGTGACAATTTTGCAACTTCTCCATGTATGCGGAACTACTCTAATCATGGAATGTTCAACATTTGTCTAATACTCTGCTATTTCTTTTTTTTTTTGTTTCAGTTCCTGTAATTATAAATAATATATTCTTATTAAACCTCTAGGCATAGTTATTGGGGAACTGCAACTTGAAAAAAATCTGTTGCAATATACTGTCTTTATATAGGCAATCTCTTTCGACTTCAGGTCTCATCAGAGAGACTGGTGTATCTCCTCCACAGAGGTATGTGCTCTCTCCCAGTGTTCACGGCTCTAGCATGACATAATGCTAATGTCACTTCTGGGTCTGTAGCAGGGAGGCGGAGGAAGTTTGCCCTAGTCTGAATCCTCCGGTACTGACTTTATGAATAAGGTGATCACATCCTTGATTCACTTTGTATTATCCCAGTTTTTGTCTTAGCGTGTCTGCATCATTATTAATGGAGAAGCCCATTCTTCTGCACGAGGCACTCCAGGCAAAACACAAGCCCTTTAGTTTTTGTTTGTCCATCTGAAAACTGCCATAGAAACTGTCAGCTTCTAGTAAGTGTTCAAGAAACAAATACTTTAAAAATTACTGCATTTATTTATTTTGTCGTGTTCATGTATGTGTGTGTGTGTGTGTGTGTGTGTGTGTGTGTGTGTGTGTGGTGCTATACCCATGTTGTACATATGGATGTCAAAAGACAACTTGTGAGATGATTCTTTCTTGCCACCCCACGGGTCCCAAGGATTGGACCCGGGTCATCAGGCTTGAGGTAAACATTCTCACTTGCTGAGCTACCTCTGGTTGAAAAATATGAATATGTCATCTTCTGCAGTGCTAATGAATCTCCAGTGCCTTTCAGATGATGACCTCATTGCTTTGCTTTGCAGTATGAGTGATAAAGAAGAACTGCTAGATGTCATCCTTATGGGATACTTGTATGACTGTCCATCCCTGGCTGACAAGCTCTTCCTCAAACTCACATGGACATTGGGGAGCTGGCAGCATTGCCCCCAATGCATATTAGATAGATTTCTCCAAACATCCATGTTTTGCCTCTAAAGATTTGAGCTCTCACCTTGGTTTGCCTACTTCTCTGCTCAGTAGTTGAATGGTATAAAGTGAGTCAAAGTAGTTTGCATAGTAAAATTACATACTGTGAAGACAGGAGGGAACTATGGAAAAGGTACCAATCTGGGAGCCAGCCAATATGAGGGCTTGGAAAGAAATGGAAAATGAAGGCTAGGTACAGCAGGCAAAGGCAAGACCCTGGATCTTGCAATTTGATGGTGCTTGTTCGGGAGATAGCAGATGGGTGGGTAATTGCTGCAAACAACCCTGAGATACCCGAGGTTTTATAACTGGATGGTCTAAGTATATGGGAGCTCTGTAAACCTAAAGGAGAAGATGTGAGTAGGCACTCTTCTACTCTTGACAAGTGGGATACTTTCCTGGATATGAACACCTTCTTGGGACCACACTGTCAATCAATTTACTTTTGATTGATAACCCTTGACTCTTGTTTGGCCAATGGCTTATTCTGAATCCCACTAAATCTTCCTCGAACTCAGGCTGTCTTTGATCCTTCAATGCTGTGTCCTGCAAATGGAGGCTTTTCTCTGGCCCCCCACCCCTGCCAGTTCTGCAGTCACTTCTTAAATTATCACTCAGAGGTTTATATTAATTAAAAATGCTTGGCTGATGGTTCGGGCTTATTACTAGCTAGCTCTCACATTTAAATTAACCCATATTTCTTATCTATGCTTTGCCATATGGTTTGTGGCTTGTTACCTCATTTTCTATACATCTTGCTTCCTCTGTGGTTGGCTGGCATCTGCCCTGACTCCACCCTTCTTCATCTCTGTCTCCAGTTTGATTGCACCTCCTAATCTTATTCTGCCTTGCCATTGGCCAAACAGCTTTATTATCAACCAATGAGAGCAACACATATTCACAGCATACAGAAGAACATCCCACAGCAGTGTTCTGCCAGGTTTAAGCTGCTCCTAGGAAGTAGTGTGGTCACTAATGTAAGACTGGAACCCCTCTTGGAGAAGAAGAATAAAAATCTCATGCTCAAACCAAAGAGAAGATTCACAGTCTCACACTACCATCCAAATTGTAAGAATGGACTGGAAAAGGGCTAGGTCTGTCCCTAGGCAGCATCTTTTGCATGCTGCCACTTACATTGACTTTATTTTATTTTTAAAATTTCTGTATTTTGAATATTCTGACATCTGTGACCTCACTGATCATGGATAAACTTGCCTGAAGTGTTAGCTAAGTCTTAGATACAGTGAACAGATTACTGGTAAACATGATTTAGATATGCAGATCAATTATAATGACTGTTGACCTTTGAATATACCTAGTAGTCAGCTCCCAGAAAGAGTGTGACACACTAGTCACAAAGATGCAGTTTATTATTAGGATTGGGCTTAATATGGGGCACTTTATTGACTAATTGAAAGGATGATCTTTTTAAGATCTGTTAAAAGAACAGTTAATGGACTAATGATTTGTTTTGTTTTAACTATGAGCCTTATGGTCAAACTTGCCATTTTACTGTAACACCTCTAAAGAAGTCATGAGCTTTGACAACTTTTGATCAGCAAAATTTTGTTACAACAGGGTCAGATAATCAATTTAGCTTCGTGATCTTGGTCATAGGAGTCCATTACAGCTACTCAAGGCCGGCACAGCACTGTGTATAATAGATAATGCGTGATGTACAGACTGGACTGTGTTCCAATAAAACAATGTTTAGAATTGTTTTTAATACATTTTTTAAGTGTAATTTGTGTGGTAGGATGTTATACATGTGAAGGTCAGAGGAAAGTTTTCTGGAGCAGCCTCTGTCCTTCCACTCTGTGGGTCCCAGGGATTGAATGCAGGTTTCCAGGTTTGGCAGCAAGTGCCTTTACCCACTGAGCCATTTTGCCAGCCCCCATCAATAAAACTTTATCTTTAAAATAGGTGCCAGCTAAACATGCATTATGTTGGGTTGGCTCATGAGCCATGGTTAGCCAAACTCTATTGAAACTTAATCTCTATGTGTTCATGCTTGTACCAAAATAATCACAATGTACGAGGGCAGGTTACCCAAAAATAAATTCTTAGGCTGTATCTTAAGATAAAAAGATTTTGTTATTTGATTATTTTCAAATAATTAGCCGCTTTTATTTCTATAGGTCTTTCCCATTACCTTTTCCCCCTTCTTCAAAGTATCAATCATGTGGAAGATATCATTATTTAACAGAAGAGCAATGCTTTTTGACCTTCAGGAAGGCCCCGTTGTAGATATTAGAGAGAGAAACTGACTCAAAGAAAACTGTATGTGTAATAAACTTAGGATTTATGAATATTTAAACAGGGCCCAACAATATAGCTCAGTGGATAAACGGAGTTGTCTTCAAGCCCCAGGGCCCCAGTTAGTCCCTGGAACCTACACGGTGGGAAGAGAGAACTGATTCTCAAAGCTGTGTTCTGTCCTTCATACTTTCAACATTTTCCAAGCATACATACATTTTTCTTAAAATATATAAAAAAATATAGTTAAATAGGTATGTGTCACTTGGTATCCTTTTCTAGGGCAGGGGTTTCTGCTGTATTCCTGATGAACATGTGCCCTGGCAAGTGTGGAGTTTTCTCAGCCACTCCTCTAATTCATTTCATGGGTTTATTAACATATGGGCAATGGAGTTATGTGCTAATCAAATAAAAGCAGTGAGCGTTTGTAGCTCTTTACATATTAATTTTGGATTAATACTAATTGTGTATTTATGGTATACAGTGCACATTGGATATGCATGTATACAACGTGTGCTGACTAAATGTGAGTAATTAATATACCTTCTTTATTATTATTATTCTGTGTTTGGAAACTTTGGGCCCCTTTTTATTAGTGATGCATTAAATATTTACCAGTTTATTTTGGACTAAAGTCACACTCACTCTTCTCTGGATGACAAGAAATGATTTCTTTCGTGTGTGTGTGTGTGTGTGTGTGTGTGTGTTCGGGAACTCTCCTGTAACATTCCCCACTTCACCTTTTTTAAGCCTCTAACAATCATTGTTACAGTTCAGATTGATTTAAAAAATATTCACGTAGAGTGCTGTCTTTCTTTTCCTGACTTATCCCTTATTATTGGAAATCACAGGTTATCATTATTTATCTTGTTTGAATGATACGCCATTGTGCATGTATGCCAGATTTTCTCACCAACTGGTAGACATCTAGGTTGATTCCTCTTTTAGGTCTTGTGAATAGTGCAGCAATAAGCATGGGTTTGCAGGTGTCTCAGATACACCAATATTTCCTCCAGAAGTGAGATAGCTAGCAAGATCATATGACGGATTTATTTTTAGTTTCTTGAGGAACCCTCATGTTCTTGCCCATAATGGTTTTACTAATTTATATTCCCTTAAAAACAGTGTGTCAGCATTTCTCTTTTGTCTTTTTGACAAGGACAGGTTTGGAGTAATCCTTCTCAGTGTGGAGCTGTCTAACTTTCAGTTCAGCTGCCTTTTGGCAAAAGCATATAGGACTAACTTTGTTGCTCTTTCTTATGAGTGAGTGAAGTGCTGACAAGGGACCACTAGAAAGAACTGGAATATTTGATGGTTAATTCTGTGTATCGGCTTTTCTTGGTTTAGTGGCAATTTTACAACTGGTCAAGCTTTAACTCTGGGCAAGTCCATGAGTTTTTTTCCCAGAGAAGACTGGCATTTGAGCCAGCAAACTATGCAAGGGAGCCTTAATGTGAGTAGGTACCACCCAGTCTCCTTGGGGGTCGAACAGAGGAAGAAAATGGAAGAAAGGAGGACTTTTCCCAGTCTTCCCATCTGAATGAGCTGCATCTCTATCACTCTTCAGAATCCAGAATCACCCACGCTTTGGACACCAGGACCTACACCACTGTCCCTCTAGGAATCTCTCTGGCTTTTATTCTTCAACTACTTCAGCAACATTGATGTGTTTTATTGTAAGGCTTCTGGGTTTTGATGCTACTGGCATCTCTGGCTTTCCAACTTCAACATGGAAACTTTGATCCTTACCCTGCATGAGTCAATGTGTGTGTGTGTGTGTGTGTGTGTGTGTGTGTGTGTGTGTGTGTGCACCTATTGGTTTTATTTCTCTGGCACTCCCTGACTGATATAAAATACATTACAGACATTGTCATTGGTTGTATTTTGTAATAAAGTGTGGAACAATCCCAATAGTTCCAGCATGTCTCAAAGCTGAAGTTCAAAGCCTTTTTTGAGACTCAAAGCAAATTTCTAATTATGAACTCTTATAGATCAAAAAATGAAAACAAAAGCAAGGCCAAACAAAACAAAAAAATCAAACAGCAAAATTATGTGCTTCTAATATATGATGGTGTAGGGTAAATATTCCTGTTCTGGAAGGCAAAAGTAGAGAAATAGCTAAGTGAGAGAACTAATTATAAGACCCAAACTTGTCAGGGCAAACAATAAATCCTTTATCACATGACTGGCATCCAGGGCACATAGTAGAGTAATGTGTACTCCCGAAGACCTGGCCAGCTCTGCTTCCATGTTCTTGGGGACTGTAGTCCACAGGGCCTTTCTCTTGGGCTAATTTTGCATGCTGCCCATGTCTTTCCTTGGTAAATACCATGTCATGGACATCTGTAACTGCCCAGAGTCTCATCTACAGCTTCCACTTCAGTCTCACAGCTTAACACATCAAGCTCTTAGGGATCATGTTTTGTCCTGCCACACATTGCATTGACACTTTTGGGTCTCTTTCGAAATCTCTGTGGAAACACCAATGACTGCACAACTCTTGCATTCTGTATACCCGTATAAAACAACACCACATTTATTAGCCATGGTCTCCTGCCAGGTAGACCAGTGTCTCAGCCCATTGGTATCACGGCTGTAGCGCTCCTGAGACCCTAGATGACTGACTGTCAACAGGGCACCCTGGAGCTTTCTCCTCAAAGCAGTAGTTTAATATTTGCCTTTACATCTTGGAGTATGAGATGAGTAGGATCCAGACATATCCTGAGATGTCCATAAGCTATCTTTCCCATTATTTCAGTGCAAAGTAGTTAGATTCTTCTTAATGAGTCTAACTTCTAAGCAACCTCACCTTTTTGGCCTACTTTTAAGCATGTCCCCTTTATAGCCAAACTGCAAATATTTCTAAATCATTTTGCTATGATTCTGCCACCAATGACCACTATACACCTGGATAGAAGCAGCCAAAATACCCAAAATACAGCCTGGATGCTGTGGTACCTTGAAATATCCTTGGCCACATTAATTAGTATATTACTTTTAAACTCAGTCTAGTACCAAGTCTCAGGGCCTGGGTAAAACATAGACAGGTCCTTTGCTAGAATATAACACAATGGCATCTTATAAAATTCCCAGCAAAGTCCTCATTTTTTTAATATTCTATGAGCACAATCTATACTATCCTCATTACCATTAGTATTGTGTTTTTCTGGGTCCACAATAGAATCATCCATTAAATTTACTCACAACAGCTTCTTTGGTGTGCTTCTCCAAACTTTTCCAAATCCCTCCCATACACCAGTTTCAAAGGCTCCTGAACCCCGTGGCCCTCTGTAGTCACAGAAATTCCTCCACTTCTGGTACCAATTTTCTGTTAATTAACTTTTTATCCCTGTGATCAATACTTGAGAGGAATTATTTCCGAGAGGAAGAGTTTTAGTTGAATTGTGGTACAGGAAGTTTCAGCTTGTCATTCTCTTACTCTGCTGTTCCTGGGTCATGGTGAGGTGGAGAGCGTTGTAGCGGTGACTCTGTGGACGAGTAGAGCTGCTCACTTCATGGTATCCAGGGAAGCAGAAAGAGGAGCTAGGAACTAGATTTACCTTTCCAGTGCCCACTCCTAAAGTCCTACTTCTTCCAAACAAGTTCTACCTCCTGATAATCTTAGCTGTGAAATCAATAATAGATTAATCAGATGATGTAATTAGACCTTCATGATCCAACAAAAAAAAATCAAACAGACACACAAGCAAAACTAAAAAAGCATAAGTTTGTAATCAAGTCTTTAATAGGTGAGCCTTCAGGGAACAGTTTTAGACTCAAATCACACCACTGTCCTTGATAAACTCGTGTTTCTGCAGATGTCATGGTTTCCATAAGTGAAGGAAGTGTGAGTCTATCTTCTTGACTGGGTGTAATCTTTAGTTATATGGTCACATTAAGTCTTTCCCTAAGCACAGTCTTTCAGGGTCAGGGTGGCTTCATTGGAAAGGTCCATGGCATGGGAATCTGTCCTCTCTTCCACACTGCGCTGCTGTTTCCACACCACCTGCTGGATATTCCTGTCTTCATGATGGATTTAAGCACTAGGGGTCTCTAATCCAGATATGTGACGGTCAAAACCATATTAGTTCACCAGAAAGGTTTTATTAATATTGAACTTCACAACAGAAGTGACCTGGATTCTTAGTTTCCTCCTTTCTATTTGCTGCCCTAATCTCTGTATAAAAAGGACATTCCTTCCCCCTAGTGTAGAGTCTGTACATCCAACCACAGGGCTCCCAAAGCATAAATGACTCCTCCCACTTCTTCAGCACACCACTGATGGTCAGATTAACATGATGTTAAACCTCAAAGCGAAGGAATTCATACAAATCACAGAATAATAAGGTTTTCTTTTCAAGGACTTTTTAACTGTTACCTAGACAGAGGAGCATTAGTCAGCCTTTATATAACTACTTCTGCCCATAGTTCATTACAGAATTGTCCATTGTTGAGTTGGCTTTTTATTCAACTAAAAAGTAAGCCAGTTATTTAGACTTCTTATTTATAGATATACTTTTTAATGAATGCACACATATATAATTGTCATTTCATTTGAGCATAACTTAGCATTCTTAACTATGCTTAGGACTACATCAAAATTATCACCTACATGCTGAAATAGTCATTTGATAACCTTGCTTCACTATAGTGTTTTGAAAGTGCTTTCAAATGCTCAGTTTGACAGAATCACAGAAATCCAAATAATTATTTCTTCTATCATTTAAAAACTGCCCTCCCATTTCACTTATGTGTTATTTAATTGACAAGGCACAGAACAATGCCTCCCTACTCAGTGAATATTTTTTCTGTGGACACAGAACAACAGTTAAGGTTATAACGGTAGTGCTCTCTGCACCACGCATTCCATTAGCTCCCAAGGCAACAGTATTTCTCCATTTCTTTCTCGCTTCCTAGCATATTACAATAAGGAAGGGCAAGTGAGAGAATGTGAAAACAATTCAATGGATGGCTCGTGAAACGGAAGTGCACCTACTTCATAAGATGAAAGGGAGGGAAGAGCAGAAAATCTCAGCAAAAGTTAAAACAGTGATGAGGGAGCAGCTGTTCAGAGGGAAGAGATAAAAGCCAATGGCAGAGAGGCCAGGGGGAGCTGGGGATGGGAGCAGAGGGGCTATGAAGGCTTTGAGTGATGGGCTCAAAGACAGTCAGACATTAAAGGAAGCTTTGAAAACACCTCAAACACAGAAGAAAAAAGGCTAGTTAAGCAGGGCTTACTTTATCTCGAGGAAGAACTTGTTTTATTTATGTATATATATAAAGAGAAATAAAAAGTTGTATCTCTTTGCTTGCTTCACTTTTGTTAGGGGAAGTAATATTTTAGAAGGATGGTCTCTTGGCCTGACAAAAGTAAACTATGTCTTATGACTCTGGATTGCTCTAAAGAAATACTTGAAGCAGAAAGCTGGGAAGTTGAGAGTTAGGGTTGTTCTTTACTGTGGGAAACACACTCCAGCTAAATGAAGGAGCGATCCGTGTAACTGAGGTGCAGTTATAGAAGAGATCCAACACAAAACTCCTCTCCCTTCCCCCAAGCAATGTCTTAATGAGCTTTCTAGTTTCCAAGCATGTTGTGCTATTTTGAGTAAATTCTCCAAATGGAAAAACCCTAATAGTGCTTTCTGCTCCTCCTTATATTGAAGGAAGAATTAAATTCAATAATATATACTTGATTGCAACCTTCAAACAGAAGTCTTCCAAGAACTGAAAATGTGTGTATGTACAAATTTTTACTGACATAGTTTAAAGGTCCTAGCTGATGACTTTTCTTAAACAAATGTCTGTTGTTCTCCAAATGTTCCTTCAATAGGTCCTTGTGTTTTTCATCTCAGTAGTTCTTAACTCATAAACTAGCATAATTACTACCATGTCATACTATCACTGTTTCACCCTTCCCATCATTATCAATTCCATTATGCCGACAATCAATGCTATTAACTGGCATTTATTGAGCATTTACCCCATGACAAGTCCTATGTTGAAGTCCTTTTCATACATTGTCTAATTTAAATCTTAGAGTAACCCTTTGAGGTAGATGCCAACAAGAAACTTTCAGAGCATCAATTCAGCCTTTGGTCTGACCTTCCATTATATCATGCTTCCTTGTTATTTGATGTCTTTTTGGTTTCTCTGAAGAAACTACCTGTTCCTGGTTCTCCTCAGTTATCAAGCCCTCAGTAACCCATCTTTTCCCGTGTCCTGGAGCCTTGGATGTGGAAGGTTTTGCTCAGCAGATGGGATCTGCTTCTCTGTTTGAAGCTAAGGACTGTGAGTTAGCTGTGCAATGCTATTAGTCCTCTCAAAGGTCTTGCTAGTCCTCTTTGGTTACAGTGTGCTGCTGAGATTCATGATCTGTTTACTGGTGCTCTGAGGCTGTGTCAGCTACTCCAGCTGGGTCTGGCTAAGTATGTCTATAAACACTTCCTACTAGATCAGTAGTTCCTATGACTTACCTACCAAGTTCTATGCTAAAATACAATTCTGCTTCCATTGTAGCTGCTTCCTCTCTCTAATCTACTTCAAATCTAACTCACTAAATTGTTCTGACTCTTTATTCTACCATTTGGCAAAGTGATGCCTATGGAATGGAGAGTGGTGAATGGAGGGGTATGCTTGAGACGTGCCAGTGGACTTGGGCAGGGCCATTGTGCTTTGACAACCTAGCTCATATGTGGACCTTTCTGTGTCAGTCAATTTCCTACATACCCATTTAAAGGTACCACTCATTCTTTGTAGTCATCCTATGTAGACTATTATCTCTCCATCTACCAGTCTTTGGTACATAGCAAGATGATGACAACATTTTAATTCATCACTTGGCTATCAGACAGAGTCACCCATTTGGAGTTTCTTTCCAGGTATCCTGTTTCACAACAAATGATGCTTCCTCAGTTCATGTGTTATCTCTCTTTGGGGAAACTATTGCATCACATTTTGCTTTAAACATGTGATCCCCCAGCTCCTGGAAGGTATGAGAAAGATCATCTAGTTGTGTATCAACGGGGTTCACATTTTCTCTGTGCACATGGCTAGGTTCCACTGTTAGATTTCCAGCAGTTAAATTGGTTTCCACTCAACCTAATGAAGACAGAAGTGATGTGTGCCACCTCTACACTCACCATAAAATCTCTCGTACCATCTTGAGGTTCTTTCCTCCCTTGTCAGCTTCCAGGGAAAGACCTTGAGGCCTCATGGGATGGCTGATCCTTTACCTGTGAGTAGTCTGGTCTCGAAGTCAGCTCTTCCACTTCGACTGGTCTGTATTGTAAAGCAAATATTTATTGTGTAGGATTCTTTGTCATAGTGGCTGGCAACTTTTACCCAAACAAACATCATTATTGGATGTTTGTATTCCGTGTGTGTGTGTGTGTGTGTGTGTGTATGTGTATGTTCATGTTTGTAGGGGTGTATATTTATACAGACACATGTAGCACATGTTCTGAGGCACCACCCACCTTATTTTCTTTGAGACAGGATCTCTCACTTGACCTGGAGCTTGGTGATTCATCTATGTTGGATGGCCTATGAATCCTAGAGACCCATCATTTCTCTTTCCCCAGTACTGAGAATACAAGCACACATCAATATGCCTGATTTTGTTTTTTCACGTGGATTCTGTGAGCCATTTCTCCAGATCCTCATTTCCATATATTTTAATAAGAGTGTTTTAATTTTACCAGGATGGAAACAACAAAAACAGAGAGAAAGTGGAGGCAGGGAAAGAGAGGAAGAAAAGGGGAGGGAAGAGAATAGAAAGGCAGTAACAGGTAGGAAGGGGGCACATAACGGAGGTCTTTCGGGTAGAGTGTCAGTGATTGCAGCGGGGTAGACCAGCTAGCACGCAAGGGCCAGATCCTGCACACTTTCTGTCTTGTGGACCATAGAAGGGACAAACAAACAGGAATAGAGATAACTGGAAACCGACATTGCTGTTGCCATTCTGAAATTGTGTTGCTCTGGCTTTGGAAGCCTGATTTCTGCAAGTTTTCGTTTTTTTTTTTTTTTCCTTTCTTCATTTGAGAAAGTATTTTTTCTTCCTCTTTTCATTTTCATGAATTTCACCAAAAGCTTCAATACCCTTTGATGCCCAGTTAATATCCTATGTGCTTTATGACTCTGGATACTCAATAGTTTTCCATAATTATTATTACAGTGTAGAATTCTAGTCTATCATGATTTACATGTCACTGAAAACTGAATAGCAAGCAATGTTCTTTAATAAAGAAACAACTCATTAGGAAACCCATGACTCATGGTCCTAAGGCACGGTTTCTATTATTTTAGGAATGAGGTAATACCGGAGCTGCAACTCTCATTTTGTTAAATATTAACATCTTTATAGACCTGTGGGCTTCACAGCTCATTAGACATTAATCGTGCCAGGGAAGGCGGTCAACTTTAGTTCAAATAAGCTAATGCTCAGGGTAGACTTTTAAATGTACTCTCATTTTACAGGGATCTGTTCACTCCTCTGATCGTCGCTTTATGTTCGGTGATCTCTAATCTCCACGCATTTTTACAGGGCCATTTATGGGACTTGGAAGGATATTATATTCTAAGAGTTACCACGGTGGCTAGATGCAGCAGGGAGAGCTTTCTGGAAAGCGCCTAGGAAATCCTATGGAGTTGTTACGAGGCGAACTTCCCAGCTCCGTTTCTCACCTTGTCCCTCCAGCTCTGCCGTGCAAACTATTTAGGTTTGTAGCACAGGGATTTAGGGGGGGGGGGAAGCGAGACCACAGACGGGACATAACTGAGGACCGCAGGAAGACAAGAGGTGACAGGAGGCTGGGGTGTTGCAGGCTAGCCAAATAAGTCCACAAGAGGGATATTACTTCAGACGCTTCAGACCTTTTTCATTCCAGGCCTCTCTCACTTAAAAAGCAGAAGGCAATGTCTGGCCTGAAGTGCTATTTCAATTTAAACGTGTGAATGAGGGGTATTATGTGTACATCCTATTAATTTGGAAAGTATGCCGTGAAAGACTGGGAAAGTCCTCGTTTCTTGTCCTACACTCTGAGTTCTTTCGTCTATTTTTAGCTTTTGTCCTTTCAGCTCCGCCAAGAGCTATCCCGAGACAAGGCCTATGGAAATGCGCGGGGCTCGGAACTGAGCTGTGGAGAGTGAAGGTGAACCTTTGAGCTGCTAGATTCATCGCTGGGGCTTTTACACACACATAAAATATGAATCTCAGTTGTATACAAAGCTGAACCCATCGTGCCAAAAGGATTCCAGTCAAGCAGGCCTGTAAAATGAAATCCTCTTGGACTAATTTAAGGAGACCCGAGTGATATAAATTGTGGCCTGCTCAAATGCCAGGGGAAAAAAAAAATAAAAGTCCAGTTTGAATACCCGTTTCTCTCTCCGCGCTGCTGGCAGCTTTGGTTCAGAAGCAAGGACAACAAAACCAGACCGAGAGGTGAGCTCCAGATTCATCTCCCAAAGAACTGCGCGCCTCACTCCTGATGCCGGTCTTGTGGGCTTAATGAAAGCCTCTTCAGAGTGAATTTAATATGGAGATAAAGTTTTCAATAAATAAATGGTTCTGAGTTGGCTGAGCTCTGATACCGTTCATTCTGACGCAGCCACGTGTCTAGAATTACTATGCAGAGAAAGAAAGGGCTCGTAAAACAGGTCTGATAAAAGAATTAATTCACACAGAACGCTGAGCTGGAACCTCTGCGCACCAGACACTGAAATTTCTCTTATTTCATTCGATTTTTTCACCAACCATCTTGTAGGTCTTTTGTTATCTTAGCACAAACACTCAAGGTCCCTCTGACCTTAAGCAAGTACTTACAGGGCTATGAGAGCTATTATATATATATGTTTCAATACCTGTTTGGGTGTTTTCAAGCAGAGCCAGGTGAGTGACAAAGCATAACCTTGAGGATGTGTCTCCCTGTCAAAACGGCTCTCAGATTCTTCCGTGAGGAAGAACCAGCTAGGATTTGATGGAGGAGATGCCTTCTTCCCTGTATGAGGAAGATCTGCTGTTTTTGGAAGAGTATGAACAACAATTACCCTGACTGACACATTTCTGCATTCCTGGGAAATTATACTTCCACCAGTAGCTGAGTTATTAACTTAGTATATGTTTTTCATTAAAATGGCTTCAACAAATGCTTTTTGAGTACTAGCCAATGTTTAAGGTGTTGATAACTTTGCAAGTCCTGTTCCTTCACCCTGAAGTCATCACTATGTGGTCAGCCCAGGACTGTCGTGAGTATTTAGTCAAGAATTAGGCTTTCCATTTCTGTGGCAGAGCTAGGATTCTTAAGATTCCAAATGCACATGTCTTACATTTCACAAAGTCATAAAAATCTACATGTCATCCCCCGTGGCTTACCCCTGTGGCTTATTTCTCAAAATATAAACCTTGTTTTCCCTGAGTCATGGGATTAAGAAGAAGGCAGAATGGGAAGAGCAATCCATTATCAAAGTAGTTGATTAGTTTTAAGTAAAAGTGTAACAGAAAATAGATGTTTCAAGGAGTCTTTGCATGAATCATTGAGATATCTATTTTCCACAGTGTAACTCAAATACATATTGAATACAGCATGCAAATATTTGTTTATTTTTTGTGTGTATAAAAATGCGATGTATGAATTTCCAATGTATCACGGCAGAGTTAAATGATCACTTCAAGATACCTTCGTAACCAAATAAGAATTTCCAGGAAGCAGCTGTCATTAATGTATGTGCTACGTCAGCTAAAAGAGAACGTCAGGAAAACATCCTCTCAGATGTGAGATTTTGAGGGGGCAGTCTCAAATGTCTCATTGTCCCCCAAGGAGCAGTTTTCTTGTTTATTGTCTCTTAAAGAACAGATTTTTATTTCTTGATACCCTTATTCAAAAGTTACTGACTAGAAGGCCATTCTAACAGAGACACGTACAATATAAAGAGTGTCGCTCTCTCCAAAGGTCAGGTGTGGGCAGGCAGGCCTGGCAACTTGCTAAGAGGACAAATGTGGCCTTGCTGTGGGAATGGAGTGGTACCTACCTGCCTGTGGAGGAACCCAGGGCTCAGAGAAGTCTCAAAGTGCAGATTTCTCTCCTGTCAAGATGATGTCACCACACAATTTGTAATTCTGCTGGTGAGTGCATACTGCATGCTTTACCCAGGGATGACAGCAAATTCCATCCTCTTTCTGATACTGGAAGACTGGCACCACACATTTAAGACTTTTAACTGATAAAAAGACCGTTAAAAAAGTGATACGATTGCTTACCAATGCTTGCAATGTTTCAAGGCTGAGATTTTTATAATTGTTTTATCACATCAAGTGTTGACACCCCTAAAAAGTTACTATACCTACAGTTTGGTAAATTCGATCCTTTTTATTTGTGCACGTGCAAAAGAATGATTTACACATACACGTGTATCACACTGTGGCTTTGATTTGCATTTTACTAACAATGGTGCAAACTTTGCCACTCATTGTCAAAGTGTCTATTCAAGAATGCTAACCAGTTTCATTGGGTTAGTTATTCCATATCAATTATAGGATTAAAAAATATACCCTAGGCACAAGTCTTTGTCAGGTCCATTTGTTTCAAATTGTGCTTCCAATTTGTGTCTTCTCTCACCCCTTAAATATATCTTTTGGAAAACAGAACTACTGACTTTGAACAAAGTTCAGTTTTTCATTCTTTGTTTGTTTGTTTTCGAGACAGGGTTTCTCTGTGTATCTTTGGAGCTTGTCCTGGAACTTGCTCTGTAGATTAGGTTGGCCTCGGACTCACAGATCCACCTGCTTCTACTTCCTGAGTTCTGGGATTAAAGGCATGCGCCACCACTGCCCGGCCAGGTTTTCATTCTTTAAGGATTAAATTTTTATCCTAGTTAAGAAATCTTTGCTTCCTCTCCAATTGTGAAGATGTTTACAATCAGATCATTCGCAATTATGTCTAGCATTGGTGAATGTGTCTAGAGTCAGTAAGCACTATTCGTTGAAAATTTCATTCTCAATACACACCCGTTATTGGCATATTTGTTAAACCATATGTAACTGAGTCCTTTTCTAGCTATTCTTTTGTATTTTAATGGTTGGTTTGTCTGTCTTTGTAAAAATTTTAGAGTCCTATTGATGATAGGTTTCTCCTGTCTTGATATCCAATAGCATAAAACTCTACAACTTTTTTTTTCCCTTCAGGATGGATTGCCATGTCTATTTTTGACTGTACATTTTAATAGATATTTAAGGTTCACATTGTTGAAACCTTTATTAACATATCCACACATCTGTACTAACTGAAAGACAGGCAATGAGCTCAGTTTGGACTCTTTTGCCTTTATACATAAAATTGGGGAAGCCCGACATATTTGTAATATTGCATATTTTCAATCCAGGATTATATAGTAGATTTTACTACTAATTTAGATGCCCTCCAATTTCTTAAATAGTT
>CABHPP010147682.1:57580-76176 GCA_902168425.1 Peromyscus attwateri | reverse complement strand
AAAAAAAAAAATGCAATAATGTTTTTGAAGTCTAAAAGCTATTCTAGTAGAATATTTACAGAAAAAGAAATTATGTACATTCTCCCAAAATCCTGTTGCCTTTATATGGCCTTTTCTTTTAGTTTATATGCCAGAAAGTCTTGACTAAAATAAAATACTAAGCCAAAAGAAAACAGCAAGAAAAATACCTATTGCAGAATGTTAACATCAAATCCACTATTAATGCTCACCTGCTCCCCCTGCTGGTCTCCTAACAAGTGGCCCACAAGACAGTCAATAAAGTCATTAATAAAAACACTGGGCAGTTTAAGACATAAATCAGCTGCAACTCGTAAGTAACCTGGATGCTGCCAGTCATAATGTAAAATAGTGCATCAGGGACAGAGCCTTAACGTCAGTGCACGCAGGCACACACATCTAGTGTGCACAGCATATACAGCAATACAGTTACCAGCCCCAGGACATGAGCTGTGCTTTGTGACAGAAGTCTGTGTTATCAGTCTCCAAAATGAGTGGAGTTTGAGACCCAGCTGCCTGCAGCAAGGTCCCACTCTGGAGAGGCAAAGGGATGCTGTGCCAAAGGCATGGCTTGGTGGCACCAGCGGTGAAGTTCATACCCCCAGGGAAAGCAAGTGAGTTTTAAATGAACTGCGGGAATGTCTTCAATGTTGGTTTTGCTCCCAACTATTTACTTAGTCAAAAAGAAGCCATCTCCCCAATCCCGACTTGCCCCACAGAGCAAACTAAACTGAGAAACTACATTCCATGCTGAGAAAATTGTTTATACAATTTAAAAAGGAAAATAACATTACGGGCATTAAAAGAAATTAACTATAGTTGAACAGAGGGATAGTGAAGGTGTAAACTTTTAGATGGTGCTCGGAACTCACTCCTAAAGCATCTGCTCAGCAATTGGACCCTACCCACCAGTGGAGAGTTTGAAGCAGGGGAGTAGCCCACTCTGATCTAGAAGGAACTCTGAGTGAAGAGTGGAAAAGGAGGAGGCCAGAGAAGCTGCTGCAGTCCCTCACGGCAGATATCACGGTGGCCTGAACTTCGGTGTTAGTGCAAGGCTTGCAAACATTTGAAAGGGAGAATCAGTGTGACTGCTAGGAAGAGTTCAGTGATTGGGATTGTTTGCCTAACATGAGAAAAGTTCCATCCCCAGCAGCATGGGATGTTTTAGGGGAGAAAAAGGAGTAAGAAATCTCTTACTTTAACATCTTTAAATGCTGGACTAAAGAATCATTTTAATAGCATGAACAATATGACAAGACAATAATAAAATATTAGTCTTATGTAATGCTGTGGTGGGTGGGAGCATAATGAACATGGTTAAGCAGATGTCTCCGTGGTAGGATGAAGCATCCTTTGGGTATATGCCCAAGAGTGGTATAGTTGAATCTAGAGGAACAACACACTGATTTCTGTAGTGGCTGTGTGAATTTGCACTGCCACCAGCAATGTATGAGTGGTCCTCTTATTCCACATCCCCGGCCACGTGAGCTGTCAACTTGTTTTGATGATCTTAGCCATTCTAACAGGTGTAAAATGAAATCACAAAGGAGTTTTGATTCCCATTTCCCTGATGGCTAAGGATGTCAAACATTTCTTTAAGTGTTTCTTAGCCGTTTGAGTTTCCTCTATTGAGAATTCTGTTTAGATCTATACCACATTTTTAATTAGGTTATTTGATTTCTTGGCATCTAGTTTCTTGAGTTCTTTATATATTTTCGGATAGTAGCTCTCTACTGGATGTATACTTTTTAAAAATCTTTTCCCATTCTGTAGGCTGCCGCTTTGCCCTAGTGATGGTGTGTTTTGCCTTACAGAAGCTTTTCAGTTTCATGGGGTCCCATTTATTAATTGTTGATTTTAGTGCCTATGCTAATGGTGTTTTGTTCAGAAAGTCTTCTTCTGTGCCAGTGAGTTCAAGGCTATTCCTTACTTTCACATCTATCAAGTTCAGTGTATCTGGTTTTTATGTTGAAGTCTTTGATTCATTTGGATCCATTTTAAATTTTTCTGAAGGCATCCTGGACTGGTGATACCAATTCTCACCCAGCCCAGTTGTGGTAGAAGCTGATGAGAATCCTTTCTGTACCTTCCCCACAGCTTTCAAAACAGCTTGACAGTTTCTTAAGGCAATGGAGCAGTGCACAGATAAAAATAATAAAAACAGAAGCAATCCTATGCCATTAGCAAAACCCAGCAGATGAAGAAAGTAGCCAAGAGCCAGGTTAGCACAGCCTTCACAGGGGAGAGCTCCTGGACACATTCTACCAAGTCACTTCACTTCCTGCTAGACCAGTTTCTTGAGGCTGCTGCATGAAAGGTTCCACAGACTCAGACTTCCAAGTCAATGCTAGCTTCCCAAAGCAGTCTTAACTGACATCCCTGCACGTGATGTGGATAAAAGAGCTGTCCATTTCTCAGAGCTCCATGGCTGGTTTTCCTATGCTGAGTGCTGATGCTAATTCCATGAGTGGTCCTTCACTGAAGGCTCACAAGGGCAGGCTCTGTGCCTTCCGGCATGCTATCCCTGGCTCTAGTTTCTGCTCTAGAAGATACTCAATGAGAGAAATAAGGAAGACTCAGTCCAATTACTAAAAATGTCAAAGAGTCCAAGGGGTATTACAGGTGATTCAAAGTAGAGTTACATCTGCAGGATGCAATGGTAGCTTAATTCCTTTACATTAATTTGTTGTTTGATTTAAGGAATATATATATACATATATATATATATATATTCCTTTGTTGAGGTTTGGATTGTATTACCCCTAAATCCAAGCTGAAATCCTATCTCCAAGGACCTCAGAATGTTACTTTATTTGCAGTTATAGCCATTGTGACATGGAGGATTGTGGGAACAAGGTCTCCCCCGACCTCCTATGGCATACTGCATCTCTCCCACGTCTCATTTGGACCTTGGGTTCCCTGGCCCTCTTTGGGGAAAGCTTCACCCCAAGGGCAGTTCCAAAGTGGGCTTTCCTTTCACCGCCTGCTAAAAATAGCATGCTGACTTTGTCTCCCACACACTCCGCTGTCCTGGTAAGTGTGTGGACCGTGGCCTTTGAGCAGAATCAAGCTTGGACTGTTAGGCTGGCTCGTGGGAGAAGGAAGCCATGGAAATTCTTTCCAAAGCTGGTATTTCTAGGAAGACTCTCAGCTAGAGCCTGCACCTGTTCACTATCCAATATCAATCCTCATCAACATTTTAGTTGGCAGAGGGAAAGGGAGAAAACGATAAAGCTTGCCGCCGAAAAAGTCGGGAAACCCCTTCCCATGATGAGCTTATTTAGGACTTAAAAATACGTCTGTTTTCAGGATGGCAGAACCAAAGCCTGACTTTGCACCTGTGTTCTAGAATGTATTTTGAACGCCTTAATGACTAAACCTGGAATTTTTTGTACTATTTTCTAAATATAACCTTAAATTTTCCTGTATAATTGTTTTCTTCCCTTTTTTGAGAATATTCTACTTTGTGGCTACCAAAATGTCAGTCATTCAGAGGAAATACAGTAGGTCCAAATGTAAGGCATGGGAGGCAGAGACAGATGGGCCTCTGAGTTTGAGGATAGCCTGGTCTACGTGACAAGTTCCAGGACTACAAAGAGAGACCCTGTTTCAAAAAAAAAAAAAAAAATCGAATGCACGGCACCACCTATGAATCTCTGTGTTTGTTTGTGTTAGAGTCTAGCTTTGTAGAAGTGACTAGCTTCAAGCTCCCAGCAATCATCCTGCCTCGGCCTCTGGAGTGCTGGGATTACAGGCTAGAGTCACCAAACCCAGCTTGTCCGACAAGTACGTTCAGATGTGCTGTGACGTACAGATAGAAGAGTGAAGGCTACATAGGCTCCTCAATCGCCTCAGGACAAACACAGGCTCATTAAGGATCTGAGCAGCCATGCCCACCTCAGGATGGAAGAGCTGATCAACACCACATAGTACTCCATTCTTCAGCATCTGCCAAATCACCAAAGAAAAATTCCATCTGCGATGGAAAGGGTCTGGTCTGTTCTCTTAGGAACGATGACCAGAGTGCACTCTGTCCTCTCTAGATACTGGAAACCATGTCTGTGTTCAGAGCTGAACTGTCCAAGATCTTCTGATTAACTCATGCATTCCTGAGGAAAGCATTTCTCTGGAACTTTTTTTATTAGGGGCTCTTGAGCAATTGTTTTGGCATGCAGATAATCTGAGCATACCTGATATACAGCCTGGACTTTTGTCCCTGCTTCTATTACTGTTGCATAGCTGACATTAACCTCTTAAATCGGTGCTGAAGGTACGTGACGAGTGCCTTGAATCTTATACTGAGAAAAGATTTTAGAAAAAACAAATACGCAGCAGCAGTTCTTTCCTACCCCAAAGCTCATGTCACCAGGAGTTGCTGGATTTCCTAGTTATAAGGGAAGATACTAACAGATGCTTTCTAATTTATATGTAAGTGGAATTGATTGAAAAAGAAATTGGGTCATTTAAATAATACTAGTGAGGAAGAGGCTGTGTGCTGTTTGGTCACTGACTGAGGTACAGTTTGAATACAAAACAGACAGATCTGCCCCTAGCACCACCAGCCCTGGACAGATGCTAAGGGCTCCGTGTGCCCTTGACTGGGAGGCAGATGCTACTTTCTCTCTCCTTCAAATCGATGAGTCTTCTTAGCAATGAGTCTCTCTCTGTGTAGATGGGTATACACTCCCAATCCACTGCACACATTGGGAAACAGGGAGCCAGGCATCTCTGCCATCACACGATAGGGAATTGCCAAATGTAAGGTGGCACTCAAATACCAGCCGAGGGAGTAAGATCCATGTGCACTTACAAATGCAGTCTGACCTCCACATTGTTAGGTGTTGGCACCTCCATGATGCCCTGTGGCTGCTGCCTGTCTCAAACTGGAATCATCTGAGTATCAGAAAGAGACTTGGGAGCCCTTATGTTGTGCATGACCCAGTAAGCAGAATGCCTTCCCCAGGCCTCATGGCTAGAAAGTGTGTCACCAGAAGGCTTCCTGACTCTTGTTCCTATAGGTAACTGCACATGATGTATTTACACATTTAATGTTGTTGACACAGAATCAATAACTATATTAGTTTTTTAATAGGTGAGAGTATTATTACTCAATGGATTGTCCCCCACCTCCCCCCCCCAAAAAAAAAATCTCCACACCCTGCTAGTGGTCTGTGACTTCTTGGAAACTCCTGCTCATCCCCAGATTCATCTGTAATTGGAACCCTCAGATTTTATGCTGAATGTGCAATTTTAAAAGATCCTGGATTGATTTCAGGGTCCAGACACACTTTGAAAAGAGCATTACACATGGAGGAGGTGGGGACCTAGGGACTCACAAGCTCCTCTTCTCTGCCCCATCAGAGACATTGATCCGTCCTCTACACAAATGTTTACATTCATATCAAATCTAGGGTTTAGTGAACCATAAAAGTTAGAGGTTAATGGAAACAAGAATTGACCCCAAAGCATATTTCAGCTGATTGAAAAGGAGACAGAGCAGATGTAATTACTGGGAAAAGTCCTCTGACTGCACCGAGCCTGCTCTCTCTCGCGTAATCTCTGCTTACTCGTCCTCTTAGCTGCTACACCCATGCATTCCAAGTGCACAGTGACAGAACACGATTCAGGGCAGGCCTGACTCTTCAGATCATTAGAACGGAAGAGAAAGGGCATAAAGAAGAGTTATCTCCTGAAGCCCCTTCTGTTTCAGCCACCACTTCACTTGGTATTTGGACAGTATACACAGCAATTAATAATGGCTTGTTAAAGTGACTTCACAGAGACCGGGAAGATGCCTCCGTGGGGAAAGGGCTTGCTCTGAAAGCTTAAGGACTTGCACTGGAATCCTCACCAGCCATGTTAAAAGCCGGGCATGGCAGCAGGAGTCTGTATTCCCCAGCACGGAAGTGGGTGGGGGTGGGTAAGAGACAGGAGGATCCCAGAAGCTGCTCAGCCAGTGAGATTCAGTGAGAGACCCTGCTCACAAAACAATTAACACCAGCCTCTGGATTACATACACAAACACACACGCACACATACAGGCCTACGCATGTGAGCACGGGTGTATTAAAACCCACACATACACGTGCACACTAACACATGGCTTTACAACAAAGTGATTCTTTCCTGATTGCATTTTCCATGGCCAGATTCTGCCAAGACTTAGCTATTGCAGGAGATTCTTGCTTACCAACACAGTTCTTTTAAGTAGTTGGGGTTCACCATGTCCCTTGGCCCCACAATAACTCCACATACAAACCACACATTGCAGAAGTGCTCAAGAGCCTAAACGTCCAAATATAATGTAAGAAGCAGCATCTCAAATCTGAGCTGCATCCAGTCAATCAACAGGCAGCCCTACCCATCCCAGTGCCAGCCATCTTGGCAGTGCAGCCGGTATGAGAGTTTGTAAGCATAAACTGCTCTTCAGCAGTTCAGCTTGAATTGGGAGAAAAGCTGTATGTTTCTAATCTTTCAAAATGGCTACAGAATCTCTGTTTCCTGATTTTTGGGGGGCTGGGGTGCCAATAAAAGGACTTGTTGGGAGTGAAAACACAGTTCTTCCTGTTGGAGGTTGCAGAGAAAGGAGGCATGGTTGTGGCCGGCAAGGCACACAGCTAAGGTGAGAAGGAATAACATTCCCTGGGCTGCTGAGTCTATGGACAGCATCTGTCCCCCAAGCTTCCTGTTGAGAGGAGACCATTTGCATGAACACTCCCGGGAAGCAGGCTGTGTTGTCAGCACAGTTGGAAATGTGGTGGTACATGGTACATACATATGTCACAGCTGTGTGAGAGCCCTTCCCTAGACAGGGCTTCTCTCCAAGGCTGCAGTGCAGCTGGAGCCTGGATGCTGCTCCTGTTGGCTGCCTCTGGTTTTCCTTCACCTCCTAAAACCTAAGCTAGGGTGCTGTGGATACATCAACACCCCTCTCTCAAGGTCTGCCTTTCAAGATGTTGCAAAGTAAGAATACTATATATATTTTTTTCTCTTATTAAAATGCATCGTCCTTTCTCTGCCTCCCAAGTGCTAGGAGTAAAGGTGTGCATCACCACACCTGGCCTCTTTCTCCTCTTTTAAAAATGAAGTTGATGTCTAAAAAGTGTGACCTATACTTCTTTCTTCATGGCCAGTCACGCTAGGAGACTGCAAGGCAGCCTTTAAAACACAGTAGCTCCATGGCTGCACAACCGAAGGTGGCCACCAGTGCAGTGCTGGTGTGCAGTGTTCTGCTTTGACTGTTGGCTGAAGTTCACTCATAGTTCTAACTGCAGAGTTTCTCAGGCCCAAGAAGCAGTCCTTCTGTTAGCACGGGCAGGGATGCAGTGATGCAGCTGGACCAGCTAAAGTTCTCCAACTGCTCTGAGGTTTCCTAGACAAAACAAACTCCTTGCCAGCTGCCCCACCTTCAGAGATAAATCTCAGAGGCCCAAGCTGCTCTGCAGCCCCCTTGCTCTTCACTGTGTGCTCTCCCCATGGCAGGGTATACATTGGGACCACTCCTTATCAATCATTGCCGTCTGCCAGTCAGGGCTTAGAGATGCACATCTGAGGGGAATTCTAGCAATGTAAACCCCAACTAAAGGCATGTGGGAGAGGTGTGTAGGGTGGAGAGAAAACCATGAGTTCACCAGAGTGAGTCAGGTAGAGGCTGAGCTGGCCAAGGGGGTGCTGGAGCTAAACACAGTGATGCTCATGCTGTGAGCACAGGCACTTTGGAGCCTGGGAGCAATGTTTGGTGAGACTGGACTGTCAGTGCTGCTCAAGATGAAAAGAAGGGATAAGAACCATGAGAACATACCCCCACCCCCACCCCCGAATCTTAGACTGGATCCCATCTAACAGCGCACAGTCCTCTCAACACAGTCATCCTGAGTTAAAAACTCACTGCGATGATTCCTGTCAGGAAAATCAATCCTCTTGCCACAGGCTGTCCATGGAGGACCGCTTTAGCGGGTGGCCTTAAAGTCGGCAGTGGCTTTGCTGTGCACCCAGAGCCGGGCTCTGCTCTCCCTTCTCAGTGCTGTCAGCAGCTGTTTATTTTAGCTGTTGATGGTGTGTGCCTGGCTGATGTGAGTGCCCCTTGACCACCTCTGGTCCCATGGATTGCACAGCCCTAGAGTCTGGCCGTCCCAGAGACCCTGGCCTGACTTGCTACCCAGCCATACTGAGGTTCACCTGGATGTCCCTGGGCTTGGATTCTGTTTAATTGGTTCTGGAATGTTTCCCATGGCTTTATTTGTTCACTGTCATTTCTGCACAGAGGAGTTCCCCCACCTTCCATGTGTGTTTAATGCTCTGGGCAACTGTTCACAGATGTATGATCACAGGGCACAGCAGATGCATGGTGGAACCATTTCCCCAACTGCTGACTGCTGGACGGCCAAGTGGTTTCTAGCTTTCAACTGCCGTGAATTTGATTATGGTTTCTGGCAGAGATTTGTATATCTACATAAATCACTTGGTAATTTTTCAGGAGAATAGCTGTCTTGGGGCCTGGATAGTTGAGTGTGATTTCAGAATGTTCCTGGTGACAGGGGAAGAGCCCAGGGCATCTCTATATGAATGTCTTCCTACTCGCAGGGAAACGGGTAGGTGAGAAAGAAAGTACGTGCTTGGGATGCTGCCGCCAAAGACAAGGAAACGGACACATAATGGCAGTTAACACCCAGGGACTTGTCAAAGATCACAGTCTCTGCTCTGCTGGTGAGGTGATGTGCATCTGAGCTCCCCAAGACTGAGTGTCTTCTAGAAGGTGTGTGGTGGCTCAACCCTCACTTGGAAGAGTCCAGAAAGTGCACGCTTGCTTCATTCTCAATCGTCATCACCGGACTGCTTTGGCTTAAGCTGTGCGACGTTGGTAGTGGCTAGCTTTCACCGTGCCAGGTTAGGATGCGCTCAGGCCTAGCACAAGAGATGAATTGTGGTGCTGAGGGAGGGACGCTGATGGTACCTCTAGGTCTTGATGCTGGCAGATGCAAGCTGTAGGAGACACCAGCACCTCACCTGTACCATGTCCAGTGTACAGGTGAAGAGACTGCAGCTGCAGCTCTGTGAAGAGCCAGCCAGCCAGCCCAGCAGGCAGCTCAGTCTTCAAAAGCGCTGACCGCCACTGAAGCAATAATCATAGATTCCCTGGGGAAAAAAAAATTAATGACAGCAACCAAAAGAAAACTCTCACTTTAAGGCCTTTGGAGAACAGATCTGTGGCTTGGCGGGGTGGGGGTGGGGGCATTGGAAAAGCTCTTATAGGGGAAGGTGAGGGTCCAAGATCCCCAGGGAAGCTGGATCCCCACTGGGTTTTTAGACTGGGGTAGCCACCAAGTCACATAGGACAATATAAACACTGGACTCTGTTCTGCAGGCCTCCTCTGTCCTTCCCCTTCCAGCTTCTGGCTGTCTCCTGGGAGGGGCTGAGTGATGCTCTGGTCAGACATAGCGACTGCATTATCCTACCCATGGCCCTGCTGACCCTCATCAGGCTGTGTCCTCTTCCCAGGATGTGCCTGTGTCCCCCAGATACCCGAATCCATGGCATTCTTCAGGGCCACCAGCTCCACCGAGGACAGGCTCGGGCCCCAAACACAGCGAGAAAGACTCATGGAGATGCATCAGTTATAATCTAGATGTTATGTACAGGGCACCAGGGAGACATGGTCAGCAGGTACAAGGGCAGAAATCAGTGTTGGGAGGGTGGGGTGGGTGGCCATTGAAAACATTCTTTTACAAGTAGATTTTTCTGAACTGAAAACTAGACCATGAGACTGTCAACAAGCTAGGTGATAAATTGACAACAGGATCTTCTTTATTTGGGGGGAAGCCAGGTTTATTAGGCAGTGATACAGAGCACAGACACACAGGAACATAGAAATTGCTGTATGGGACTCAGATCTTAATGATGGCCTTTTCACATATTGAAGGTGCTTCTATTTTTCTTTCTTGAACTGTCTGTGCCTAATTAACAAGACATTTTCTCAGTACAAATTGGGAGAAAAGAATATTTATATATTCTACTTCCTTTTTCCTCATATTTTGTTACTGAGGATATTGACATAAAAACAGGATCTCTGTGGCCAATCTACCGCTGATTCCCACCAGAAATTCCCGGCTCTCTGACATCAGTGTGTGTAACTCTAGGTGTCAATTCAAGAGCAGGCATCTGGAAATGATGGAACCTTGAACAACAAAGTTGTTTTCAGGAAAACAAGCTCGTGGGGCAGGGGAAGGAAGCCAGACTTCCCTGAGCTCCTACTATGCGCCTGCCATCTGTCATCTTAAGGTTTGGGGTGAGACATTCAGACTGCACCCTGCCAGGCAAACACTGCCCATTTTTGTCCTCGGTGTGTCCAAGGGCTGGAGCTAACAGAAATTCTCAGGCATGTGTTTCCTTTACATCACTGGATGCCACTTGGATGCCTTCATACCTGTCAAAAAGTTTGCAGTCTCGGCAGATGTGGCAGTATCTTCTAGATGCGTCTGTGCTTATTGCAATGAGAATGTTAAAATGCAATGTCTTAAGTCACGAGAGATTGTTTTTCTCTAGCTATATAAAAAACACATCTTACAAACAAAATCTCTAGAGTATCTCACTCTATCGTATCCATACACTGTCTCATGTAGCAGAGGCTGGCCCTGCAGCTAAGACTTTCCTTGAATTTCCAATCCTCCTGTCTCTGCCTCCTAATAGGTGCTGAGATTATAGGCAGGAAAGGTTGAATGTTCTTTATGATAACAAAAAGAGGGGCAGGGGACATTCAGACAATGTCTAAGAAAATCAGAAATCATGAAAAATCCGAGTGTTCGGTACCACAGAAACAGGAATGAGGTTCCAACTATGTATTGATCATACCTAGAAGGAGGAATTACTGAAAGCTTGGGTGGCAGCCGAGCAAGGGTGAAGGGAAGGAAGGCTGCTGTGTGTCATCTGTGTTGTACTTGAAGAGAGTAAACGCCACTTGGTTTGGACTTTCAGAAGTGATGCAAGCCACTGTAACGGAAAACCAGCCATGACCAGGAAATGAGACAGGTCTGTGGTAGGAAGCTGAGTGTTTGGGGGGCTCTTCAGGCTCAAGTCTGCTCGCCCCTCTGTGAGGGGTGTGTCAGTCTCTGGTTCAGACCAGTACCCCAGTCTGGAATCTGACCCTATCGCCATTGCTTTCTTGCCTGGCATGTCAGATACAGTGTGTATGGAAACAGTTAAAGCAATGGTCTGCCAGAATACAAACAAAAATTGCTATAAATAATAAAATCGAAAGACAAACATCACAGGTCAGTGGGGATGTAACCCCAGGCTTAGTTACATCAAATAAGCCAAGCATGAAGTCGCTAAACACTTTTTAAAAACATTGTATTTATTCATTTGTTTATTTATTTTTATGTGGAGGCCAGTGAACAACGTTTGGGAGTCTTTTTGTACCTCTCTTTGTACCATGTGGGTTCCAGGGATGGAACTCACAGGTCGCCCTGTTCTCTGTGCTACAGTGAGCTGCCTCTCTGGGGCCCTAGTAGTTAAAATCACTTCCATTGGCCACATGCCTGCTTTATATAGCAACTGAGCTCAATGGGTTTGGCTACATCATAGCTGAACTCTGGGGCTTCTCTTTGTGAAGGTGCTTTCACGTGGTGTTTGCGGATAGTCGAATGTTGAGTGATAGGACCTGGTAACGTGATGCCCGTGAAGTCAGACTGCGTAAATCATGGGTATTTCCCCCTGTAAATTTCCCTAGTGTGGAATGCATGGTGAGAGAAATATACTGTCTTTCCTTGCCTCCTCTGCCTTTGAGGGATGCAGCAATGTAGCCTCAGAGACTTCTCTGCAGGTTCATTTTTGCTTTGTGGAGTGATGAGCTATGGATATCCACTCTGTCCTGGCACGTTCGACCCTTAGAGAAGCAAGTAATTCTGTCATCTCATGCTTCAGCGATATTGCTGAAGTTTGAAGGCTGAGTTTTGTAGAAAAGTCAAGAGCCACTGAGACACTGTGTGGTATTTGAAGGGAAAGGTATTAAACCTGTATGTGGAGCAACTGTACCCCACAGACTCCTCGCTGTGATGTGTAGCAATGCTGTTTATTGAAGCAAGGAAGAGTAGAAATTGATCCTGTGTGTATAGCTGGGTAGTACATGTCACGGCAAATTTAAGCTTAGATGAGCATTCGGAACTCTTCAGAGTGAAATGCTGGGTAATCCGGAGGGTAGAATCAGGGAAAGTTCCATGAAGCAAACAATGGAAAAGTAGGACTGTGCTGGTGACCACTACCAGCAGCCCTTTTCCTTTATGCCGATCTTTATGAGGTCATCCAAGTACACGGAGAGCAACAGAAATGTCTGATAGCGACATGTGCCACACAGTTTGTCAAATCCTACCGATCTAATGTATTTATTCCCGTGTCTGCTTGGTCTTGGCAAGTATTTTTAACATTGGACAGTCTTGCCCAGTTATCACACCAGGCCTCCTTTTCCTTTCCTCCCTCCATGGAGGTTACCGTGGCCCTGGACTGGTCTCTTGCCTGTGCTCATGCATACACATCTCAAGATCATCACCAAGATTAGCCTGGGACTTGGGAACAGAGCTTCTAGGATGGTCCGTGTTTGTGGCTCTCTCTGAGATTTCACACACACACACACACACACACACACACACACACACACACCCCTTTCCCCTTGGTCAGTGCCTCCCTGGCTAGCTGTCTAGGTAAGATGACTACGGTGCAGAGGGGCTGAGCACGTGGCTTCCTCAGAACTGTGCACATCAGGGACATCATCTGCACAGGTTCCCATAGCAGTCATAGTAAAAGATATTCTTTAAAAATAAATTACACGTGGAGCCAAGACCAGAAGTGCAAGGCCAGCCCCCAGCCTCAGCTACATCATGAGTTTGAAGCCACCCTGGGCTCCGTAAATCCCTGTCTCAATTAGAAGAAAAAAAAAAACCCTCATCACCATGAGAGTCACTGTGGAATTTTACCCTAGTGCTCATTGCCCACAGGTCCTGGAAGAGGACACAGAGGGCTTCCACTCTCTGGGGCCATGTTAATTTTCCAGAAGACCCACTTCTTGCCTGCGTGGAAGATCCCAGGGCATAACTAAGACTCAAGCTGTCGATCCTATCCAAGTGTTGAGCCAATTAATAAGCAAAGGCATTCCCTCAGCTGTAGAGCCCAGGGTGTCCTGAGTATAGGATCCCACATGTCTGCTCGCTAGGCATGGGGAGGAGAAGACTGGGTGCCAAGGGATAGCTGGGCTCTGCTGTGACCAAGAGATGGGGGCCCCACGAGTCTGAGTGAGAAGCACCAAGGGACCCAGGTCTTCAGAGAATTATTTCAGCTGCTGTGGTGACAAAGATACTGTTGAGTGGGAGGAAGCTGCTGCAGATAAGAGTAAACGTGGACAGTAAGAGACATGGTCCAGAGGGTCGTTCATTTCCACCACAGAGAAGATCCTCAAAGAAGGGCTTACGGAAATCAGGTGAAGGCTCTACATGACAGTAAGAATGCTTGGGTGAGAACATTGAACTCGTAGTTGTGTTCATCTGTTTTAGCATTCTGCATCCTCCCATGCATGTGATACACATTTGCAGACGTCTCTTCTGGCCACACTGGCAACAGTGAGTTCGAAGAGACAAAGGTTACATCTACATGGGGAGAATATTGGAAGATGTTTTGATCCTTCCTTCGGGCTCCAAGCTCAGCTTGGCATCAGACTAGCTGTACCTTTAACTGCGCATTCCATGCCTCTGGGTTGGAGGTCTCAGTTCACTCTGAACTTCCCCTGGAGCTCAGCTAGCTGCTGGATGTCCATAGCCTCTGTCCTCCTTCCCAGGCAAGGCTAAAGACAGGAAAGTCACTGGGGAGGTGGTCTGTTGAGATACACACCACAGGATGGCCCGGGCCCACCACCAAAGCATGATACTTCTATATCCATGCCCAGGCTAGCCAAGGGAGTCTAGCAGTTAAAACAATGGGAAGTGACCTACCCATACAAGATGGGCAAGGAAGCCAGAAGCCTAGAGCCGATGTGGGGAGCAGCAGTATGCTAGCCCGTGGGTATGGATGAGGGGCACGCAGGATACTCCTGGTCCCCAGGAAAAGGCTTGGCAGCACTTGACTGTATTCCTAGCAACCAGCACACTGCTCAGAAGAAAAGAGCTGCCAGCAAACTGTGGCACTAGCAGGACCCAGCCAGATCAGTGCAAGGCAGTCCCTCTTGTCCTGGGGTTCCTGTCCTGCTCCAAAGACAAGATATTTGCAGTGGAGACAAAACTAGTATCTGTCAATCCTAAGATGACTAAGACTCAGCTGCCAAGGTACAGAAGGACAAACAGTAAAGAAAGAAAACTCCTGTATAGCTGCTGTGGCAAGAATTAGCAGTGAGTTGGTTTACAAAGAACCGAGGCAAGGCTATAGCCCACACTGGGAGGCAGCACGGGAGCCATGCACGCCCCAATACATAGTTCCTGGCATGCAACTCTGCCTTGAGACTCAGTGTGAGCCTGATTCCAGCTGCTACAAGAGAAAATGTGCCAACACTGCTCCTGCACAGGGCACCTGAGTCCTCAGACGTCTCCCTCAATGTCTTCCTTATATCATCCCTGTCAATATGAAGGAAATACTGAAAGAAAACGGGCAGAACACAGGGCTCCATCGTCCATCTTTTCATCAGACACGTGCCTATTCCTCAAAGCAAAGCCAGTTCCATTCACTGTGGCCACAGGTAACGAATGTGTCTCGGAAGGGCCTTCTGCCAGATACTGGTCTGCCTAGAAACACTGGAGGCAGTGCAAGGATGGACAGTGGCCAACAGCCCGGAGAGCTGGAGTTCCCCACTAGACCCAAACGTCTACTCCCCCTGAGCATTCCTGAGTTTCTCCAGGGGCTGTTACTGCTGCAGACAGAGCCAGCAAGCTGAGAGCTGGTGCTGGGAAAGAACAGGAGAAAAAAAATTCCTTTCGCTTTCCCAATTTGTTCATCTCCGGTGGCATTTGCTTCAGGGCGGTCCTGAGATCTCTCAGCCTGTATCATGCTACTTCTGAATGCAGGCCTTTCCTTAATGTGCACATCGCCACTAATGATTCCACCTAAAGTCTCTCTCCTAAGAAACCCCTCCTTGGCAAGTGTACTCTTCTTGCACCTGCCTCTCTAGAGCTGTGAGCCCCTGGGAGGCAAAAGCAGACCCCTGGCTTTGGGACTCTGTGCTCTCACACACATAATGTGAGGCCCTCCCCTGAGTCAGTGTGCACGGAATAGGTAGCCTCTTTCCAGGATGATCTCATCCTTTTGCAATCAACATTATCTCAGTATTTTGGAGCTCCTGCAACAAAGTGAGGATCCCCCACATACACCATAAATGCAGCCAAGAAGAACAGACATGAGGGTGACCAGCTTTAGTCAAGACACTCAGACATAAGGGTGGCTGGCAAAAGCCCCAGCCAAGACACTCAGTGGGAGCCTTCCTAAGACAAAGTGGTGTCTATAGTATAACTCTTGGGAGTGACAGCCTCCAAGACCCAGTACAGAAGAAAGTACCAACCAACCCCTACACCCCCCCACCTTCACCCTCCCTCCACCCCCACTCCTGACCCTTGCTAGGAGAATGGCTGGTAGCTGGAAGGTGAATGTCTTCGGAGAACTCCTTGGACAATGTAAAGCCAGCCCTCTCTCTTGTATGAGGAAGCCTCTGGAAGATCGTTGCTGCTCCCCCCTCCCCTCTACCCCCCACAGTGAAACCGCATCTCTCTTGCTTTATTCAGCTAAAGACGTGTGTGCATGTAGGTGGATGTGGGTCCTCCAGTGGCCTCTGTACTGCAGTGGGAACCACATGCTCTTGGGTCAGCCACTATAGTCCATCATCTGAGAAGCACATGAAATGGTGGTCTTACAGGTGCCTTTCCTCTCTGTCGAACTAAGAGCTAACCAGAACTTGGAGAACAGATGTGGTCAGGCGCCTCAGAGATAGCCCAGCTGTGGCTTATCCAGCAAGTGTGATTTAGATTGTGACTCTTCCCTAATACAGTGTGTTGCATGGACTTTTCCTGGGGAGATGTGAACAGAAACATACTCATCCCCCAGATAGGACGCCAACCAGGCCAAAGTGATGATTCCACTCAAGTCCGGCTTAGAAAACCAACAGAATTGTTGGGCTTGCTTGCCCAATGAGTGAAAATTGGCCTAAAGGAGTATGGGTAAGTCCAAGATGGCCACATCCCCCAAAAGTCTCACTTTAGCATAGATGACAGCTTGTCCACAACTGCATGGATGGTGCAGATGGTATTCCTACTTAGCCCTCTGTGTATACAACCCCTCTGAAGACCAGGAGATCGTGTGCAGCTGGGGCAGACTGAGATAGGCCGGCACCGAGGGACAAGCTGGCATCTCAGGTGCAGGTCTGCCCCTTCCCACTGCTTCCTTCTTTAAGGTAATGTCAACACTACAGTCTTGAGGGTCTCTTGTGAGTGGTCACATTTACTCTGATGATAGCTGTTAGTTGGAGCACAGCATTCCACCACACGGTTCCTTTAAGTTAAAAGCAGAATGCACACTTGCACCTGCTTAGCTGGGGACAGAGAGAACGAGGTCCAGTGCTGGGGACTTCTGGCTACTGAAGCTGGGTATTTTAAAAAGCACTCGTCCTATTTAGATGGTACTTCTCAAAGTAAATACAAGGGAGGCTTTTAAAGGTCTCCATAAAAGCGAAAATGTAAAGAGCCCCTGGGAAGTGAGGCCCTCCTTTCAACTCAGCTTCCAACTCGCTTCCGCAGTCATAAAAATAGGAAGGCCTCTTCCTCGTTTCAATGTCTTAAAAAGAAACCTTGATGTTACGTGATGACCTAAAAGGAATGCCTTCCTCCTAGGGCGGACGGAAGGACATTCTTCAGGAATGCTAAGCTTGTGACAGGAATTATTGATACCTTTGGAATTTTTTCTCAAGTGACTCAGGCTTCTTCAAACCATTACCTCTGAATTAGTCAGGGACCGCATGTCGCCAGTCCCCAACTGTTTGAAAGCAGAGCCCAGCACAGCAAGAGAGTGAAAGGCGAGGATGTGCTTTTGAGCCTGACTCTTACCGCCATGGATGACGCTTGTTTTGCTCCACACTTTAATTAGAATGTTTCTACATTTGCCAAAGAAAATGTTGGAATGTTGACAAACCCGTGAAATTATAGGAACAGGGCTTGATGTAATAGCTTATTTGTGAAGGAAACACAACTTGTTTGGTATTTTATTGAAGCAGGAAGTTCAGAGCCTCAGAACACACAAACACAACAAATTCTCAGGTGCTGGTTGAGTCATCTGTTGTTGGCAGCGGGCTCTGGTAGCTTTCCCTGAATTTACTTTTTATCTTCTTTTTTTTTTCCCCCCTTTTTTTCCAGAGTCATGGGGGTCAGGTAGGGTAGGAAATTACACAGAACTCCAGTCAGTTTGTGTAAGTTAAAAAAAGATAAGCTAGGACAATTAAACAAATAAAACAAGTGGGACAGTCTCTCCTTAACCATATCTATGCGTTTTTGTAGTTACCTATATACAAAATAAGGGAAAATGAAATAAAATGAGAACTTGCCTGAATGAGTTACTATCTAAATACTGTCAGTCTGGGGAAGCGTGTGATTAATCAATAGAGAAGTGCTGTGGTTTCTTTCTTTCTCTGTTTTATTAGCTTTTGGCCATAGAAACTGAATGACAGACCCACAGTATTAGAAAACTGCAAAGATATCTGGAGCTGACACTGTTTTGTTTGGGATCCAGAAACAGTTAACTTGGGGTTTGGTTTTATTTTTCTTCCTTTTTTTTTTTTTTTCTGAAAACTTTTTCTAGATGCTGCTTTAAAATCTGTAGAGATCTGCAGCCACCCAGGTCCCACACAGCGTGCTAACCACCCATGAGTCTCCTATCAAAGGACTGCTCCTGGTAGCCCGAGTGAAGTGCTGGAGTGAGAGATCCACTGGGGAGAGTGGGGTTTCAGGGGCAGGACCCAGGTCCTCTCGGAATTGTTCTGTGTCCCGAAGGCTACGTGGCTGGTAAACAAGCCTGTGGAGAGCCTGGTGACAAGGTAGAGAAGAAGAACAGGTGCCCTCAGGAGGAGCAAGTGTAGATCCTACAGATACAGGTATTACCTGCCTGTAGCCACAAGCCAGGGCCGGCAGGGGTGGGGCTTTGTTGCCTGGCATGAGGGCACCTTCCTGCTGCTGCTGCTTCCTTCCATGACTCTCTGCTCATATTGGCCTTTGTAAATGTGTCTTTGGAAAACAGATACCATCGAGTTCCACTCCGCTGTGGAATTTCTAGGGATTTCCTCTTGTTGGCAGGTTAAAGTTCAAACCCCAGAGTGCGGCTTTCCAGAACTTTTCAAAACCTGCTCTCACCTCCCTGCCAGTTACATCTCTTCTTTCCTTCTTCCTTTCTCCCCAAATGCAGCTACCCACACTAGGGCCAGCCTGCCCTCCTGGAACCACTGTTAATTACTTAGTCACTGTTATGCTGGACATGTGCATACATGTCATACACATGTACTTATATCCATGCATGTACTTAGAACACATGCCTATTGTACCTTACGTATGTGTGTATGTTTGTGTATGTTACA
>CABHPP010147682.1:38216-57180 GCA_902168425.1 Peromyscus attwateri | reverse complement strand
AAGAGGCAGGCGGATCTCTGTGAGTTCGAGGCCAGCCTGGGCTACCAAGTGAGCTCCAGGAAAGGCGCAAAGCTACACAGAGAAACCCTGTCTCGAAAAACCAAAAAAAAAAAAAAAAAAAGTTGATTTTACAGGACTGTTGCCTGTTACCATTATACATGAGGGTAATTGACCTGCCCTGATTCTGTTAGGCATGTCCATGTGTCTCCTGCTAGGTTGTGAGTTCCTAGAAGCAGAGTCCATGTATTTTTCCCCTTTCCTTTTAACTTCCCTATATTATACAATGAGAACATTCTATAAATCGTCAAGTTAAATGTGAATGTGACACAAGGTAGCAAGGTTCCAAATACTATGTGGATGATTTAGGATAATCAGAGTCCTTGCACAGAGTGACCCAGAAAGGTGCTCACTCGGCATGCAGGGGGACTTGAGGCCAGACACAATAAGCCTCATGCCTTTTCTTTCAAAATTTAGAACAGCCATCTCTAGTGAGGACTTCCATCGCAACCAAGCAATGGCTGATAAAGGTAGACCTGATGGAGGTGGTCCCCCACGTGGAAGTGCCCTAAGATGCTGAGCCCCCGAAGTAACCATGGAAACAGAAGGGAGACTAGGTCTGAGACTAGGGAAGTCCAGGGACCTGGGAGGGATGGCGCCAGCTGTGCCCTCCCACTCAAGCCCCAGAGTGGGAGGGCTCCTGCTCCTGCAGGTCATTTCCTCTCCCTAATGCGCAGTGAATTCCTGGTCAGCCTTTGTTGTTGGCTGGCTTGGTTTGTGGCTTTCCTTGTTGTTTACAACCTCCAGGTATTTGTAGACAGATCTTATCTCCTTCCCTCTTAGTCACCTCTTGGCCCAACTCTGTGTATTTTATTCTTTTAAACTCTGCTCCTGGCATGACCTTTCCACACTCTCTGAAGCATGTTTGTTTTTGTGTTATTCTATTGGGACTATTTTAAGAGATGCAATAAACTAAATAAGGCCTGGCCTAGATAAGAATGATCTTTTAAAAAAAGAAAGAAAGAAAGAAAATTGAAGTGTATTTGTATGATGTGTGCATATTTATATCTATGTGCACACCTGTGGTCATGCATGTTGTATTTATGTCTGCAAGGACATGAGTGTATGTGTGTGTGTGTGTGTGTGTGTGTGCATGCATGCACCCAGCCAGTCTTCTATGAATACAGGGTATCATTTCCCTGAGAGCCTTACTTCACTCCTTTCCTCCTAGGCATTCTCCTACAGCCTGAATTCTTCAGTCTTCCCAGGAATTGATCTATATAAAACTGGATGACAAACAAGACATTGATACCCATGGCTCCATACAGAATATGTCTGTCCCCTTTGTGAGACTGTGGTGCCTATAGAAGTGGCTCATGGATGTACAGTTTTCAAATGGGCCGCCTCTGTTTTGTCTTGGGTTCTCTCATTGCCAGCAGCTTCAGAGGTTGGAGTGCTGAGAGAACGCAAAGGGAATAAATGCGTGCAAAGGGAATGAATGAGTGCAGTCTCTAGGATGGGATGGTCTCCGTGTTAGTTGAGTGTCATTATTTCCTTTTGTCAAATCATCACACTGGTTCCTTTAATTAGTGTGTTATAATGCTTGTGTATCACCTCAGTCAAGTTGATCCTGACAGTTAAGCATACAGAAACAGACATGTTGCTTCAGGGTGGGTCTGTGACTGTTCGTCACCTGTGTGCGCATAGCCACTGCATTCCCTCCCGTTGTGCTGTCCTCTAAGCATGACATCTGTCATCTTCACAGCTGTGACCGTTGACAGACCCTGAGGTGGGCCTTCTTGATTCTGCTGCTCACTCATAGAAGGTAGAGAGGGTCACTGGACTGTAGCTGGAGTTTTCTCCAGTCCTGCCTGGCCCAGGGTCAGGACAAATCTCTCTCACCTGCCAATCCCGCAGCCGCTTAGACCCAACCAAGTAAACACACAGAGACTTATATTGCTCACAAACTGTATGGCCACAGCAGGCTTCTTGTTACCTAGTTCTTATATCTTAAATTAACCCATTTCTATAAATCTATACCTTGCCACATGGCTCGTGGCTTATCAGTATCTTACATCTCGCTTTTCATGGTGGTGGCTGGCAGCATCTCTTTGCCTCAGCCTTCCTGTACCCAGCATTCTCTTCTCTCCTTGTCCCACCTATACTTCCTGCCTGGCTACTGGCCAATCGGTGTTTTCTTTATTAACCAATCAGAACAACACATTTAACATACAGAACATCCCACAGCACTGGACCCTCACCCGGGATTCCTGCCACTCCCTCTTGGTGCAGTGAAGTGTCTTCCCAGGGTGGTGCTGGTCCTCTACCTTGTTGCCTCCAGAGAGCCTTGGCCTTGGCTCAGGTGTGCTTCACTACCATCCTAGACCATTCCTGGCTCATCCTAGATAGAAACCAGGTATTCAGGCTGATTCCAGAGCCCTCTTTGTTTAGGTTAAAGTATAACAGAGTATGAATGTGACTGTCTGAATCCTCTACTGTGCACTTATAATTCTAAAAGGTTTTTAGAATTATCAAGAGAAGGGCGCTGGGTGGTGGTGGCACACACCTTTAATCCCAGGACTCGGGAGGCAGAGGCAGGTGGATCTCTGTGAGTTCAAGGCCAGCCTGGGCTACAGAGTGAGTTCCAGGAAAGGCGCCACAGCTACACAGAGAAACCCTGTCTCGAAAAAAAAAAAAAAGAGGACAACAAACACTTTTGAAATTAGCTGGGAGCAAACACGTTGTTGGGTAGAAAGGAATGAGAGAAGTAGACTTGGGGGAAACACCGAATCAAAATATTCAATCAGAAAGAAAGTTAGAAAATGATCCAGTGGTCTTTTCATTTCGTAGGTGGAGTCATTTCATAGGTGGAGAGCTAAGGACTGGAGGATGGGGTCGCCCTGACAGTGTTGTGTACACACCTGCTCCTTGTCACCCAGATGTCACTGTGTCTCTGTTCCTGCTCCCACGGGTGCTAGGCAGTGGAGATGCAGAGAGGGCAGGACTCCCCTCATAGCTCTGCTCTGGGCGGGTCTCAAATATCTGAGCAGTTTTTATTCTTTCTTCCAGATGTTGATGTCCAATGAGGACCTTTCCTCCCCCAGGGCTCCCTGGCTGCTCAGTTTCTCCTCCCTCCTCTCTTGTCCCTAGTTTTCAGCAGCTGGCAGCCGAGGAGCACTTTCACCCTGAGGGAGCTTTTGGAAGGCGCAGGGAGCCCGGCCTCAGATCATTCCTCAGAAGCCTCAGGAGGCATATGTAGAAGTGCTCTGGGGCTCAGGCCTTGCATTTCTGACCAAAGACTCAGCAGCAAATAAATCATGGAAATGAACTACAGAGGAGCCCTGAGCCTCGTAACATCAAAAGGCCCTGCTGTGAATGGCTGGACAGATGCCACAGTGCTCTGCCCTCCAAACTTAGATCACGACCCAGGTGACAGTTGTGGCCACTGGCCTGCATCCCAGCTCAAATTTGAAAAGAAAAAAAAAATCACAGCAGGTCACTTTTTCGCTTTCCAAATCTTAAAAGTGTAGGCACTGAGCATTCCAGAAAGCTGAAGAAACAGGAAGGATCCCCCCATCCTCCCCCATACTTCTCCCTGAGACATGTCTTAAGACTGCTGGGAGGCATGGCCTCCCCACACCTGGATGAAAGGAACTCCCTCTTCTCTGCACACTGGAGAGTGGGTACCCCACCTTCTCAGGCCTCAGCTCATCATTAGATCACACCTGCTTTGTCCAATCACACTTCTGCTTGGCTATCCACACTCCAGTAAAACTAAGCACAGGTGTCTCCGATGGGGTAGGAAGAATATCTCTCCTCTCCACACAGCCCAGCATGCACTTGGCAGTAAGCAACCGGGTCACTTCAGAACAAAGATAGAGATGGGGAGAACCAGACTAACCACTTAAAATCAGGTCTTCTCTGGTCCCAAGGAAGCAAGCAGTGGTCATGGTTCTTGGAAGGGACAGAGTACTCACCCCCAACAAAGTGTGTTAGGCAGATCCTGAAGCAGACCTGAAGCAGACACGGACCATCACGCCAGGCATGAGAGCAGCTCAGCACGTGTGTACACCTGTGCGGACTGAGCAGTCTTTCCCAGTGGCCAGGCCTCACCTGCTCATGGCAGCAGGGTTGCCTAGGTAATGGAGATGTCTGTAGTCAGTAAGAGCCCAGAGACAACCCAGAAAGCACAAGCAGGGAGGGGTGCAGAACCACATCACTTACCGGGGTGGCTCATGTGAGGCCTGAGACTGATGTGAGGTCCCTGTTCACGGATTTTTCCTCGTCACTAAGAAAGGACCATTTCTCTTCCCTGGTGGGTGGCCCAGTGCAGCCAGGCCTTTGTAGTAAGGTGCTCAAGTGTGGTCTTCCAGCTCACGGTCTGCTGAACTGTAAATAGACCTGTCCACAGCCAGCCAGCCTGGCTCTTCTGAAGCCCCTTCAGTTCTAATCTGGCCCTTCTAAGACTGTAGAATCATGTGGGAGATTTGGTAAGATCTGCTGCTGTGATCATGGCTCCTTTAGTTAAAGCAGAAGAGCCGGGACACAGGTACCTTTGAAACCCCCTGGTAACTACAGGAGTCGGGTGTTTGAAAACCTTGGTCAGCAAACTGTCTCTGCCTGAGCATCCTAATCAACTCAGTTGGGGAACGGTGTCTGTCCCTGCCCACCCAGTATTCTGACTTGACTGGAGTAGTGTGGACCTGCAGCTTCTGAGGCAGTTCTAACAGCCACTGAGAATGAGAACTACTCTAAAGAACCCTATAGAACCATTGGAGTACAGCCTTGTCTACATTTCTGCTCAGAACTCCTAACCTTGTATGTAATGCCCAGCTCCACACATGGTCTTTCTGCGTGAGGAGGTGTAAGGCATATATATTCACGCACGTGAAGACAGAGGTCAGTGTCGTTCCTCTGAGACCATCTCCCTTGTTGCTTTGAGACAAGGTCTCTCACTGGGACCTTAAACTGGTCAGTTGACTGACTAGGCTGACCCATCAGTGAGCCTCAAGTGTCTTCCTGTGTCCTCTTCCCAGCACTGGGATTACAAGTGCATGCCACCATACTCAGCATTTTCATGGAGATTCTGGGGGCTCAAAACGAAACCCTCATGCTCGTGGGACAAGCCCTTTATTAACTGAGCTATCTCCCGAACACGCAGAACTCCTGACTTCCTAATACTCTATGGATGTGCTCTGGGCTACCAGACAATTTTTAAAAATGGTTGCATTAATTTATTTTGTATGTGTAAAGCACGTGTGTGCCACAATGTACTTCTAGAAGTCAAAGGACATCTTGGAGAAGTAGGTTCTCTCTTTCCACTATGTGGGTCCAGGGGATCAAACTCAGGTCATCAGGCTTGGCAGCAAATGCCTATACCCACTGAGCCATCTTGATGACCCTACCAGATGGCTTTTAAAGACTCAAATTATAGATTCTGTAAACCCAAGGAGTGATTTCCATAAGTATTGAGATTTCTAAAAGTGGGAATTAAAAACAAAACTATTCAGAGCCACACCCCACACAATAGCTCACATTGTTAGTACTGAAATGTATGGAGAAACTATCCTCAGACCTCTGAAGGGGAGAACCTGGCAGGTTGAGGGGGGGTGCGATGGAATGGGAGCTGGCACATATTTGGAATCGCAACACTTAGGAGACTGAGGCAGGAGGATTCGGGCAAGGTCCAGGTCAGGCTATAGTGTGAGACTTTTTTTAAAAGAGAGAGAGAAAAGTACCTAATGAGTTCAGATTCTGACATACTTCTTGTAGTTGCTGAACACTGCGAGGCATGAACTGCAGATTTATGGCTTTGGGGAAGTTATTTGTGGATTCCCCAGACAGCTGTGTTCCCATCACTTACGCAGCCTTTAAAACTCAAATGATGCTTTAGAAAATCCAAGTTTGGCACACACCAAATTCTGACATTGGTTGTCTGAGTAGCATTCAGCAAAAGTCAGGAAAATGCTTCTGCCTTGGCCAACCCAATCATCATCCCAGACAACCTCGGGTGTCATTCGTACATGACTCTTGGAAACGCTGGGCCAACAGTGACTTCCTTCATCACTTTCTTGTGCCATTTTTCATAAAGTGAGGGTTTCAGTCAATGCTTTGGGCGAGTAACAGCCCTTTTGTCTCCTTCTTCAATACATAGACTCTGTTTTTACTGGGAGTTTCATTGCTGAAGTAATGCCACCCACATCCTACCAAGTAGCCTCATACTGATGCAGACATCCAGGGCTTTTTACCTCCCAACACTCCCTCCTCTGTCCTCACCCCATATTTTTTCTTAACATGTTCTTTGCAATTTATCTCCATTTTATTTAGAGTTAAAACCAAGGGAGATTATATAAACCATACTCTTAGAACTCAACAACGCATGCTTTGCCTGAGACCGTCGCTGCCAAGGACATAACATGAGGGTTCTCTAAATCATTTGCACCATTGTCACTGGCCTGCACGTCTCCCTCTTTGACATGCTCTCATCTCCCAGTCATCAGCCTGTTAAATGTTCCTGAGTCCAGTCCTCTTAACCAGATACAGATGTTCAAGGCTGAGTTGCTACTGCGTTAGAGGCAAACGCCCCTCCCATCCATCCTTAGAGCTCAGATTTCAGAACATCGCCTAAGCAGCAGGGAAGGCTGCATTGTCTGGAGCCTACATTGTTATTGGCTTAGCACCTTGGGCATTGTGTGGGAATTCTTTATGGATGAATATCTGAATGTTACTTATATGCACACACATACACTTTTGGCTCATCAGAGGTGCCATAGTCTTCCTTGAGAGAAGTCTTGTCTGTCTGTCTTTCCTCATTCAGAGCACTGAATCCAGTTGATCCATGATTTATCATACAGTGTCAAGGGATTCAACTGCATTAAGCAGACATTTGATGACAAGGCTAGCAGGATTAAAGATGGCCTCCACCATGACTCTGGGAGGTCATCACCCCCATCTTGGCATAAACAAAGTGAAGATCTAAGCAGTTGTATAGCTTGAGCTTTCACAGCCTGGAGTGTGGAAGAACCATGACACCATATGAAATATCTCTGTGTTTAAGTCCCAAACTAACAAGTCCAAGCTTAAAGTTTGACAGGAAAGTATAATGAATTTAGACCCGTTGCAAGATTTTAGTTATGGATATAGAATAACGGACTCAGATATATTCAGACAAGGTCAGAGACCTGATGGCTAGAAAGACCATCTTGCTTTCAGGCAAGAGGCTGCTAACAGCAGCTGGTTGAACAATCATGTCTTTAAGTCACTATGCTGTGTAGCCAAGGGCACGGGCTCTACCTAGACAGTAGGATAGATCTAATTTGAATATTTCCTACCACATTACCAGCATGTCACCTTGGTTAAGATGCCTTAGACTTCAGTCTCATTAACTGTAAAATGTTATAATGATGGTCTCTGCCTCAATAAGTTTATAACAGTTGGGTATTTTGTGGAATGTACCTAGGACGGTTTAAAAAGTATGCAGAGTGCAAATATTGCATGAATGTGAAAGACTGGAAGGCTGTGATAACATGACCACTGGCACTTCTTGAGTGTCTACATTTTCAATTTTCCTTCCAGCATTTCTGCTGAGCAGATGCTGCGAGAGCGTGAGCAGAAGTTGGGAGTCAAGAGAGGTAAAGGCTTACTGAAGGCCATACAGTAACAGAGCTGAGATTGAAGCCTGTGCTCTTCCTGGAGCCCAGGCCTGCCCTCTTGTCTCTTCAGCTTCTGGGGACAGGAGAGCTGCTGAAGAGATGACAGTGGGCGTTCTTGGAGGATTTGACAAAGGGGGCTTCAGCGTGGCCACAGGAAGGGAGATCAAACAAGAAACAAGACAGGTTCAAATAGAACATGGTGTGTATTGGAGACACACACTTTAGGCATCTTTAGATGTGTCCAACAGAAGCCAAAGGTTTGTGGCATATGACTAAATGAGCGATAATAAGTGAGCTAGCTTCACAGATCAGGCTCCAAGGGAATTGCTCAAACACTCATGAGCACGCGCGCGCACACACACACACACACACACACACACACACACACATACACAGAGGTGGAGTAGGACTGGGAAGTACCAGTATTTTAGTCTGGTGGCCCTCCTCTGTGTCACATGCTGGGTGCAGCCTCTAGGGTGAGGGAGCACTACTCAGCAGAGTGTCCTGACCCCTGTGCGGGAAAAGGCTGGGCTGTAGTCGCTCTGTGGCCCCGTGCCCTTCATGTCTCTAGGCCTTGGAGTACTTATCAGCAGATTACAGTAATCCCTTGGAGTAGAGCATTTTGTTCCAAGTGTGGCAAGCTTTTAAAAACGCTTTTCGATACCACTCTACTTTTAAACTTGTATGGTGTGTTTACATGCTGAGTAATTTATGGCAGTAGTTAAGTAAGCATTTTATAGCTCAGAGTCCAGTGAGAAAACAGAAGCCTTCACAAGGATTTGTGCCAAAAGCTCAGGACACTGTAGCCAAGGTGATGCAGAGCCAGAGCACCCTTGGTGACAATCAGGAGCCTTTATTTTTAAGGTATGGCTCTTTCTCAACCTTTTCAGTGTGCCCTTGGCAGCCAGACACCCCTTCGGGACTCTGCCTTCTTCTTCTCTGTCCTACCTTTCTAGTGTGGGGTCAGCTCTGGTTGTCCACTGGTGTCTCTAGCCCTGTCACACCAGTCAAACCAGCCATCTGGCTCCTGGCAGCAGGCCTGGCACATGGTTCCCTGTTGGAAAGACCCTTCACTGGTGAGAAATCCCAGGATCATCGAAGCACACTTCCAACAGAAGGGAGGGTTTCGCGTTTGTCATCACCCTGCTTTGCTGTTGCCCGTGGGCCTCCCAGGCCGGGACAGAACCTGTCACACACTCGGTGTGATTTTGTGTCTGAGCTTGCGAGGGGGGCGGGTATTGGCCCAGGGCATTGGCCCATTTATCCCAACTAAAACCATAAGACCCGGATTTTTTTTTTTAAACCTTTGTGTTCTTTCAGAAATGCCTAGGAATGATGTTTCAAATTAAAGACTTAAAACTTGGGAGGGAGCTTTAAGTGGCAAGTCAGAAATGAAGTCCTCTGGTGGCTGTTGTTGCATATGCACAGGTGAGCCACTGGCCCGATGCCCCGCTGTGACCTGCCCCTGAGCGTTCTTCTAAACTCCCAGACTTCTGCCTTCTGCTGTCCTTGCACACAGCACATCAGCATTGACCGTGTGGGGTCTCCACTCCACGCAGCCCTTTGCTGTGGACACCAGCTGGGTATCCGGAGACTCAATCCAGTCACACAGGCTGGGTCCCCCAGTGACTTCTGACTGAGTAACTGTGACTCAGGGATTCCTAAGTCCTCTCCCGGGATTTGATAACCTGCTTGAACAGCTGAGAAATCAGAGAAGCACTGAATCACACCTGTCACCTTATCACAAAAGATATTACCGAGGGATAAAAGTGCAGAGCCTAAAGAGGAAATGCCCGAGGCAAAACACAGGACAGGAGTACGGGACACACATGGCAGTTCTCCGTCCTCTCTGCCCCTAGACATGCTCACCAGCTTGAAACTCTATAAACCCACGGGCTAGGATGTCTGTGGAGCTGCATCCTGTAGACTGGATGATAACAAACAACTGCAGTATCCCATTCGGCACATCTGCAATGGGTAGCTTCATTTAGAATCACCATGGAAGCATACCTCTGAGCATGTCTATAAGGGAATGTCTAGATTAAGTTAATTAGGTAAGAAAGCCCACCCTGACTGTGGACAAGCTCCATCCCATGGGCTGGGGCCCAGGGCTGAATGAAAAGGACGCAGTCTGAGCACCAGCTGTCACCTCTCTGCTTCATGACTGTGTGTGCAGTGTGACCAGCCTTCTTCTCGTGCCCCGGCAGCCATGCCCTTCCCTCCGTGGAAGGAAGGAGGGAAACCAGAATCAACGCTTTCATTCTTTACTCGCTTCTGTCCGGTATTCGTCAGAACACTGAGAAAAGTGACTTAATCCAACATATTAAGCTGAGCCGAGTCCACACCCATGCCAGGACTGCTGTTCATGGCCGGCTACCTCTTTAACTCTCTTGGCCGAAGAGCACTCCCTCCTCCCCTCACGGCCAGTGCTGCTTTGCTGTTAATGTTCCGAGGTTGCCTCCCCCTGCCCCATTTCCTGAGTGAATCCTCATCCATCTGCGCGCATCCATCACTGCAGTCCACCCTTCTAGGCATCGCCTCATCTGCCACAATCTTGAGCCTTAAGACGTCTCTCTCCTCGTTCCTGCCCTGATTTTGCCCTTAAAGTAGTATGTTTTGCTTCCCAAGCTAAATTTGGAGCTTTCTTGAAATTAGATTCCACAGAACCCCGGGTCTCCTGCATACCATACCCCACAGTTACCCAAGAAATCCATGAACTGTGCAAATGTAGCTGAGCGCCCACAGCATACCAGGTGTTGCCAGACGTGCTGGGGTCTACCACTGAACAGAGCAGCCATTTCTTGCCTTTGGTTCCAGCAGGAGAAACAAGAAATAACACAAAAGGTAAATGATCTGTTACACTGGAAGGTGCTGGAAAGTTTGACAGAAGGAGAAGCAGACCAGGCCCAGGGGAGGGGAAAAGGGCGGGGAGCTGAGGGACACCCTCAATGCTTAGAGAGCAGGCCTTGCAGACAATGAGACAGCTCGGTAAGCTGCACGGTCACCTGAGTGTGAAGACAGCATCTCAAACAGGGGGTCTAGTTCAGGAGCATGAGGCAGACCAGTCAGGAGCCAGGGATGGGCGTGGCTGCCTGAGAGGCCTGGGCAGTGCAGCTCCATAGCCGTGAGGGCCCTGCTGCCCACTGAGGGGCTTCAGCTTTCGCTCTGGTGAAATGACATGCCAGCATTCCAGGCGTACGATGTGGTGGAAGCAAAGGCTTTAGGGAGAACAGAGACACAGAGAGGAAGGACCTGGCCAGGGGAGCAGAACAGGCAAGTGGCGGGTAAATGGAGAAATGCGTGTTTTTAATTGTAGCTGTGAGGTAATTAGGACGAGGGAACTGACAGGGCGGTCCTCGGGTAGGCAAGCAGGCCATAGTCATGCTCAGTGGGGACTATCAGCTTTCCCTGGGAGCAGTCCACCCCAGTCACTGGTAGGAAGGCAGACTTGTAGGGAGGCTGTGGAATGTCCGTTTGCTGCCCCACTGTCTTCAGCGTGTCCGAAAGCAGTGTCTTGGGTGCATGTGAGAAATGGCGTGCCGTGCTGGAGGTTAGAGACCACACAGGTGTGGTGGGCAGGGAAAAGAGGAGAAGAAAGAGGAACTAGAGATGAGCTCTTTCTTTCAGCCGGAGTTCTTGAGTGGCTGGCAGCTTAAAGTCACATGACTGCGGTCTCAGGCCGTGTCTGCAGGCAGCTTCATGGATAAGAAAATGCAGTTTTGGTCGCCAGCTGCTCAACACCTGTAATTCCTTCCTGTTGATGTTGAATTCTGGGGGGAAAGAGACAGGTACTAGAACCCTTCAAACCTCAATGGCCACACACGGTGTTCATGCTGACCCCCCAATTTACACCTATCAAGCAAATCGAATGGCTAGGTTCTAAGTAGAGTTGCTTTCTTGTTCTGTCTTGAGTTCTCATCCTTCCCAAACTCAGAGTCTTCACATCTTCATTTCTTACTAAAATCATGACAGTTTTTTCCTTTGGCCTGTCCATCCTGCCCTGTGTGTTTTTCTACAGGGCAATCCTCTTAACTTACAGAGGCGATAATATAACAACTTGCTGCTCACATGGGGGAGTTTGATGATGGGTTGATTGATTGATTGATTGATTGATTGATTGATTTTGTTTGTTTGTTGTCGGATAGAGTCTCACCCTGTAGCCCAAGCTGGCCTGGAACTCATTGTGTAATGAGTTTTTGGATGGCCCTGTTAACTACCCTCCTCCCGCTGTGAGGTCACGTTGGTCTGCTGCCTGCTTATTCAGCCTCATCACGTGGTCACTTCCTAAACACTCTAAGAAGGTTGTCTTTTCTTAGTACTCCCCCACACCCCCGAGTGCCCTCGTGCGCGTTCACACTCCGGCGATCCTGGACTACGTGTTGGAACGTGCCAAGCTCTAGACACCTGTCACCTGAAGTGCCCTGCCATATGCTTTCTGCTCCTTCCTTCCCGCCGCCACCACCAGGTCTCCCCAGCTGGTCCTAGTCCCCTCAGTCTCTTCTTTGAGTGAAGTGTCTTATTGTACTCTGAGAAACAAAGTGGACCGGCTGTCTTCCCATTTTTGTGCTCTCAAAGTGTAGCCTGTTATTCTATTTAATGAATGGGGAGCAAATGATGGGACTCACCAGTGACCCAACATGAGAATGAGGAGCGGGCCAGGAGAGCCCGAATTAATTCAGTGACAGCATCCTGAGCAGTATGAAGAGTCAGTGGGAGCAGGATTGGCCAGTGTTGTCAGATTCTTTGCAACATCCAAAGGAGCTCTGTGTCCTGTGTCCCTGGGCCTCAGTTTCCCCCCTTTACAGTGAAAGCTAGGGTCAAATATCCTCTAAGGACCGGACCCTACTCTAGATACTTTGTATCCCAAAGTGGCTTCATCAGCCAGAGGTGACTCCTGAGCAGCTGTTTCTCGAACAGCCCCACACTCAGGGTTCTCTCTCACTCCCCTGGATTCCCGGACCCCTCTTACGGTGCCTCGGGATCTGTGCACACTGTGCAGTGAGTTCTCCTGTCTCTGCACTTCCTCTCAGAACACCCAGACAGCTGAGCCCTCGGGGCACAGTGAGAAGGAAGCACTTCCCCCAGTGGGAGAAATGTCAGAGAGAGAGACAGAGAGAGACGGTGTGCATGTGCCTGTGTGTGGAGATCAGAGCACAACTTCAGATGTCCTTCCTCTGACACTCTCCACCGTGATATTTTCCACCTCCATATTTTTGTTTGTTTGGGGTTTTTTGTTTGTTTGGTTGGTTGGTTGGTTTGGTTTTTGAGACAGGACCTTACTCTATAGCCTTGGCTATCCTGGAATTCACTGTGTAGCCCTGGATGACCTAGAACTCACAGAGATCCCCCTGCCTCTGCCTCCTCAGTTCTGGGATTAAAGATGTGTGCTTCCATGCCTGGCCACCCTGATTTTTTTTTCACTTTGTGTGTATGGATGTTTTGCCTGCATGTGTGTCGGTATACCATGTGTGTGCCTAGTGCCTGAGGAAGACAGAAAAAGGTGTCAGAACACCTGGAACTGAAGTTCCAGATGGTTGTGAACCACCATGTGGGTACTGGGAATCGAACCCAGGTCCTCTGGAATAGCAGCCAGTGCTCTTACCCAAGCAGCCAATGCACTTAACTGCTGAGCCACCTCTCCAACCCATAACTGGATTTATTTGAGGCAGAGTCTCTCCCTGACCTGGAATTTACCAAGTAAGGGAGGTTGCTGGCCAGTAAGCCCCAGGGATCAGCCTGTCTCCATCTCCTCAACATTAGGATTGCAAGCACATACCACCACATCTGGCTGTTTCATGTGGGTTCTGGGGCTTGAACTCAGGTCTTTGTGCTCACATAGTAAACACTTTACTGACTGAGCCATCTGTGCACCCTGTCTTCAGTTACTTGAACTAAAATTACTTTTCTCTTTTTTAATAATTTATTTCTATTTTATGTGCATTGGTGTTTTGCCTGCCTGTATGTCTGTGTGAGGATGTCAGGTCCCCTGGAACTGGAGTTACAGACAGTTATGAGCCACCACGTGGGTGCTAGAAATTGAACACAGTGCTCTTAACCACTGAGCCATCTCTTCAGCCCCTACAATTACTTTTCTTATTAAGTGAAAATTCCAGCACCTGCCTCCTGAGAGCAGACTGAGCAATCCCATGTCCTCTGTGCATCCTGTCTTTCCATCTGACTCCAAGTTATCTCTCTCCAGCCTCAGTCACATGTACCAGCTGGTATCCCTGGGACACTAGGTGCTGGTGTGCATGACCATGCATGACCAGTGGCACCCACTGCCTCTAAGACAAGTCAGGTGGAAAGGATTTGAGGGCAGAGCCCATTAGATAAGGCTTCCCAGAGGAAGAGGCACACTGTCCTTGAAGGGGAAAAAAAAAAACTGGATATAAAATGTAAGGCTGAAAAGGTACAATTCATACCCTTTAAATTAACATGCACAAAACTGACATTTTGCATATCCAGTTCTATGAGTGTGGCACTGGCCACCCTAAGCAGGGATCTGAAAAGTTCAAGCTTATTGGTAGCATGCCTGAGGAAATGGCTTGATGGGCAGAGTGCATTTCAGAGGGAAAGTAGACCCACATTAGCAGGCCCCCAGGACCCAACTATAGGAGAAAAGCAGGTTACTAATGAAGTGGACCCCATTGTAGGTTCAGAAGTCCTGACCCAGGAAAGGGGCACCAATCACCTGTCCTATGATTGCACAGCCATGCGAATGTTCTAGCGGCCCACCCCAGTGTACTCAGAGCTGACAGCACCAGCTCCTCACCAGTTAGGGAGGTGGCAAGTGCCCTGATACCGAAATCTAAAATGCACTGAAGGTGCCACCTGCTTGTGTTTCCCATGCTTCTCAAAAGAGTCGTCGCACTGACACCTAACATCTGCATATTATTGTTAGGCTACGGAAACCTCGTCTGGGGACTCAGATGTGGCAATATTCACTTGACCTGGATGTGGATTTGTCTACTTGGTAGTGGTGAGAAGCAGAGTTGGGAAAGGCTAGCACTGTGGGGCCCAGCCCTTTGATTCAAAGCCTGACTGTCCTGTGGCCAGCAAATGGTCTCAAGCATCCTCCTGGAGCTGCGACCCTTTATACTGTCTGCTGCCACCCGGATTTGGTCATGGCAGCTCTGTACCTCCTCTCCCATGCGTGGCCCACCAGGGGCCTATGTATCCCATCACTGAGCCAGAGAGACTCAGCAAGTACACTCTCGCGCTAATTGAAATCCAGTACCCCCCTGCCATGTTTTATTTCTTGGTCATGGATAAATAGCTAGGATTCCTTGGAGCTAGAGCTTGAGAGATTCTGTTCCACTTCAACAGTACAGTCTGCCGTGACTGACTTCTAGGTAAACAGATTTGAAGGGTCTGAGCTAAACCTTGGTGAATCAGTAGCCTCTCAGATTAGGACAAACACACAGGTCACAGAGACAACATTCTCTAAAGCAAAGCTGATGTCCAGTTTTGGCCTCAGCTGGCACCATACTGTAGCTAACCTCCCCCAGCAGTGTGGATTGAAGAGCTCAGAGTAAGAAGTATTCACTTGCTCTCTGCTCCTTCACTTTCCTGTCCTTAAGTACATACACGTAGAATGTCATCGGGCCTCCCACACCCGCTGTCAAGCCTTTCCCATCAGCTGCCATGTCTTCTCATCATGATGGAATGATCCCCTTGAGCCACAAAACTAACCTTCCTTCTTTAAATTACTTCTTGTCAAGTGTTTGGTCAAAGTAATGAGAAGAGTGACTAAGATCCTCGTTCCAGCAGAAAGTCAGTGCCTGGGTAGGCTCAATTGTTCTGAATAATAATCAGATATTTCTGGTTTTGTTCTTTGAGACAGGGTTTCTCTGTATAACAACCCTGGCTGTCCTGGAACTTACTTGTAGACCAGGCTGGCCTGGAACTGACAGAGATCTGCCTGCCTCTGCCTCTGAAGTGCTGGGATTAAAGGCATGCGCCACCATCTGCTGGCAGTAATCAGATTTTTTTAAACACTGTGCTTCCTCTGATTTCAGGCTGAGTACATAAACAAAAAGACAAATTTTAATCTGCTGACTTTAGTATTATAATCTGAAGTCAGGAACTCTCTTTCTCACTGTTCACCAGCGCCCCAAGTGAGTCTGGCAAATGTACATGCTTGGTGAGGAAAGACTAAAGAAATCAGCAACTAACTCCACATTCCAGGATGCCAAAGGCTTATTTCCCTCTTCCGAAATAAAAACAGGTTGCCTGCTGCTTATAATATTGTAAGAGAGTGAACTTGATCCTGTTTTTTTGTTTGTTTGTTGTTTGAGACAAGGTCACACATAACAGAAGCAGGCTCAAGTTCACTGTGTAGCCGAGGCTGGCTTTGAAAGTGTTGGGATTACATGTGTGTGCCACGGAACCTAGATGATGATGATGATGATGATGATGATGTTTATTTGTTGTTGTTGTTTTAAAATATTGTATTGTAAGTGTGTATGTGTACATTGTGTTAACATTTTAGAGTGGGTTAATAAATACCCAGCAAATCCTTAATAGTTAATTAAGATCATTGAGACACTTTAATTTCTGGAAAGGAAAAGTTAGAAAGAAAAAAACAGGTAGCTTACACACTTAGAATTGGTTTTCTAGTATAAGGAAAAAAGAAGGATGTGCCTCAGTTTGGTTGGTCCAGGACTTCCTTCCCGTTCATCCATTTTCATCATGTCCCAGGGGCTCAATAACTGCATGTGTTGCACATAGACATGACCATTTAGCACAAAGGGCACTGTGGGTTATAATAGTGAGGAAACATCCTCCCGATCTCACCTAGTCTTAGATCACATTGGCTAGGAGCATGCCAGCTGCAGAGGAATTGGGATCAAGCAGATGGCCACAACAACTGTATCAAACTACAAGAGAGTACAGGTTCACATGTCTGTTTCTCAAATGCCTCCCACTGTCTGCCATACTTTTTCTCTGATATTTTTGGTTGTGAGCCTAGCCTTTAATGGCTGAGCCATCTCTCCAGCCTGACACTTTTCCTCAAATATTGTCTAAAACACCCTTCAAACTGTTTTTATAATGACTCTTTGAAACATCTTCCAGGATCCCTTCCCGCACATACACACCTGCTCTCTCTGGGGAATATTCTTGGGAATTCTCTTTCTATCCCTTTGCCATCTCACCTGGTGGTCAATCTGAAGCAGTCCTAGAGTCTCTTGGTCACTTGCCAAGGAGCCCTGGAGCCCCTAGAGTTGAATGATGGCAAAGGCGATGCCAGCAGTAGGTGTTGCCCTCACCAACACAGTCCTCCAGGTTACTTCAACAATACTCAAAGACGTACTTGGTTACTCTCTAATACTATGTTTTTAATATTGTGATAATTCAGAAGCCAACCCATTTTTTCCTGTACGTTTGTATTCCTAGAGTTTTACCCTATCCACTTTGAAAAAACGTTCTTTCACATCATCGTCTTCTTGAGTCTTGGGAATGTAAAATTTGCCCAAGAATGGATAGTTTTTGTGATTCAGATCTAAAGTGGGACCCCAAAGGCTGGTGTGTTGAAGTCTTTATCTCCAGCTGGCCATGCTGTTTGAGAAGTGATTAGATTGGGAAGATGTTAGCTTCATCACAGAATTAATCTCTGCGTGAGTTCATGACTGAATGGGCTTTTAGGAGGTAGGGACTAGTTGGAGGAAGCTGGTCACTGGGGTGTGCTTTTTCCCCTGATTGTGCTCTGTTCGGCACTAGGTCTCCCAACCACCATGCTTAGCACAGAAACAAATCATGAGCTGGAAGAAAGCCTTCTTCCCTGATGGTGTTTGTCTCGGATACATTGTCATATTGACAGAAATTGACTGATACAGCAACCTTACCTTGAGTTTGTTTTTGAAAAGAGAAGTGAGCTTCACTGTTAACCTGGCCTCCATGCTGAGTGAGTTCTGCCCCCGCTGATTTCCTTCTGTCTGCCCACAGGTTTGCAGACTTGAACGCCAGTTATCTACCCGGCGATACCAAGGAACCCTCTTTGCCAATCAGCCGAAGATGTTCATTGCACAAGCCAGCAGCCCCCCAAGAGCCAAGCTGTGTGAACTGGTACTCCTGTGTGGTGGCCAAGTCAGCCCAGCCCCTCAGCTGGCCAGCCTCATCATTGGTCCCTACTGTGGCAAGAAGGAAGCAAGAATCCAGTACCTGTCAGAGAAATGGGTCTTAGGTAAGAACCTAGATGATGGAACACAAGAAGGAGCAACAGGGGAGGGTCCTGCTGATCCCATGGCCATCAGGAGCTTAAGGAGAATACCACTTTGTGGTCCTGGTAGTAAGAAGAGAAGTAGATGATGCCCATGTGGTCTGGGCCTGAAATGAGTAGCTCAGCCTCCAGGCATCTTCCCTAACAGTCATAGACACACCTGCCCCTTACTGCCGGATGAAGGGCAGTTCACAAGGAGAGGGGATCGCACTGGGCCTTGTCCTCTCAGCACATGTAGGACTGGCTCACTCAGAGCCACCTCAGCCTCAAGTTGTAAGCACGGCATGACCAGGCTTCACTGGCTGGCTTGGATTAAGCACCTGTAGCAGGTGCTACCTGAGATTCCCAGAGAGGAAAAGATACTAGACTAGACACCTGACTGTAGGCTATCACATGTATGATGGTGACAGGCGGGCCTCACCAGTTATTCCACTTTGGAGGATTGCAGAACTCTCAAGAGGAGAAGGGCCATGCAGCCAGGGGTGAGCTTTCCCAGGGGTGTCCTTCTTCTCCCCTTTTCCTTCCCCCCCCCCTCTCCTCTCCCGTCCTTCTCCTCCTTCCCTCCTTTTATGCTGGGCTCACCACCCTGCAATGGACTCATCCCAGACAGGATGAACTCCAGACTCAGCTTTGAGAATACATTTAAATCTTCATCCCTGAGACGTTGACAAATGTATTGGTTTGGTAGGACCAAGTCCTGCAGACCAGGCAGCTGAACCAGTCATTTTTCTCACCATCATGAAACCTGGAAGGACTAGGCCGAAGTAGGATCGGGCAGATTCCCTGTGGCTTTCCTCTGAGTGTATAGGTGACATCCCTTCCCCTGTGACTTCCTTTTTTGAGTCTACACTTCCTCCTTCAAGACACTGGTGAGACTGGTTCATCCCCACCTGAGACCTAATTTTAATTTAGTGTCTTCCCTGGGTCCTGTCTCAATACATCTATATTCTAAGGGGCTGGAGGTTGGGGCTTGAACGTAGGAGTTTTGAGAGGAATCAGCTTTAAAACAATTACCCCACTTGCAGGTCCTTACCTGGTTCCTTCAGAGCTGTCGTGTGTGTGTGTGTGTGTGTGTGTGTGTGTGTGTGTGTGTGTG
>CABHPP010147682.1:0-37816 GCA_902168425.1 Peromyscus attwateri | reverse complement strand
TGTGTGTGTGTGTGTGTGTGTGTGTGTGGTGTGTGTGTGTGTGTGTGGTGTGTGTGTGTGTGTGTATATGTGTGTGTGTGTGTGGTGTGTGTGTGTGTGTGTGTGGTGTGTGTGTGTGTGTGTGTGTGTGTGTGTGTGTGTGTGTGTGTGTTTCTCCCTTTCTCTCTTGTGGCCAAAACCCAACTATCTCTTCCTCTCCTCCCCACCCCATCTTCCTCATTCTTACCCTTCTTCTCACCCCCTCCTCCCCTCTCCTCTCCTCCCCACTCCTGGTCCTCCTGCTCCCCTCCTCCACCTGCCCCTCTCCTCCACCCCCCCCCCCCAGGTCCTCTCCTCTTTCTGGCTGCCCTCTTTTCCTCTTCTCTTTCCCTGTCCCTCCCTTTCTCTCCTGAGGCTGAGGTCCTCTCTGGATCCCTCAGAACTGTCTCCCAGTGTGGGTACCGTCTCTCTCCCTCTTCCTCTCCTCCTCCCTGCTTCCCCTCCTCCTGGGTTTCTTATTCTGCCCTCCGTCTCCATCTCGTCCTCATCTCTAAACCCCAAAGTTCTGGCTTCTCTCACTCCCTTCTTGACAATCTCCTTGAATAGATAAATAGATAACCTTGTTTTCCAAAGTTACATTCACAGAGAAACACATCGATTTTATTAATATCTTTTAAATGATTGATGATTGTCACTGTACATTTTCAAATAAGGCAATCAAAAGTACTTTTTACTATCTGCTACAGAGCAATTTGTCTTTTGCTTAGAAACTATTAAAAAAAAATACCCTTTAGCTCCAGTCCCAAAGCCAAGCCACTGTTTGCTCTTCTGAATGCCAAGAATAGAACCTTCAGACATCACATGTTCCAAAGCCGGGTTCTCGTTTGGTTTCTTGGAAAAGTGCATCAAATTAACAACCCCTGCAGACCAGAGCTGGGCTTTAAAAACATGTCTGTGCATGACTTGGTATCAATAGTCTGAACCAACAGCTAACGGTTCCCGAGTGCAGGAATTGCTGCTGCTCAGGGCCCCAGACCGAGCCCATACTCCTGTTATTTCCAGGCTGGGTGACTGACGGTCCTTCCTGTTGCTCCTACGTCCTGTGCAGTCACTGTCTGAGCCAGGCTAAGCTCTTCCGGTTGTTTGTCGGTTGTCTCTGGCTGGGATTTTAGGAGATGACTGCCTACCTGCTTGCATCTACCCAAGGCCCCGCAACATTCTCCGCATGCCAGGGCTGGCTCAGGGACCCTCGTTTCTGCTTCTTTCCTCCCCCTAATTGACGTCCTGTTGCTGACCTGTCATTGATTACACTAGCTCCTCTGCCCTTGGCAGCATCCGGGTATTGTGTGTGCTTCAGGCCTGCCAGAGTAAGATGAGTCCCCATGGCTTGTGGGTACCCCTCAAACACACCAAGTCTTGCAGCCTGAGCCATGTATCTTTCAAACACTAGCTAGCTCAGTTTTTCTCTTTCTGAGTTGAATTATAACCCAACAGCTGCCGTGGTACACACATAACAGAGGCATGGCCTCCACATCTGTGCATCAAGCACAGCTGAGTCCTGTGCTTGCTGGCCCCTCCAGGCTCTGCACTGGTGTGATCTTTTCCTCTTCACCTCGTGCAGTGGCCAAAGGAGACAGCGCGAGAGCGTGTGACATGGTATGTGATGTGGTTGGCCTTCTCAGGATTTCTGAGTGACAACATCCCTGCGTGCATGGAACTGTCACCCCAGCACCATAACAAAGTGATGTGTGTCCCTTGAAGGCTCTTACTCCCCAAAACTTGTATTATTATAAACATTCCTCTAGAGAACATTTTATTCTCAGGCTGGTGAATTAGGCTCAGTAATTAAATGCCTGTCTACCTTGTACAAAGCCCTAGGTTCATTCTGAGGAGGGAGAGGGAGAAGAGGAGAAGGAGAGGAGATACTGTAGTCTCAAAACATACTAAAAGGGACTGGAGATAGAGCTTGATGGTAGTGCATGTGCCTGCCATGTGTGAAGGCTCAGTCCCCAGCTCTAAAATAAATGAGTAAATAGAAAAAAATACTAAGATTGACAGGAACTTTTAAAGCATTGGTTTGAAAGGAAAATTATTTTGTGATAAGTTATGAAAGACAATATTCAGTATTTATTAATCAAGTTTATTTCAGCTGGAATAGGCGGTAGGAGTTTGGGCCAAGGGGAGGCTTGAGAGTAGTTTGGATAAAATGTTTGTTTGGAAGTGTTAAAAGGCCAGGCAGGGCGGTGCACACCTTTGATCCCAGCACTCGGGGGGCAGAGGTAGGCGGATCTAGTCCCAGGACAGCCGGGGCTACACAGAGAAACTCTGTCTTGAAAAAAACAAAGTTTTGAAAGCTTTTTCTATCCCCTTCAAATTTGTTAGTTGCCATCCAAAACGAATATTTTGGGATTGAATGTGCTGTATTTGTTTGGTTGATAGCTTTATATTTATTCTTATAGTTGATGAGTTTTGTGTGAAACTGCAGAGAAGTGTCTCAAAGAAAGGGAGTGATTCTCCTGCGAATTTCTTCCAGCCTTGAGTCTGGTGAACTGTTAGCCTTGAGCATCCTGCCTTCCCAGCCATTGTGTGCTGCTGACATAGGACATGAAGGAGTGCAGAATGTCACCCTGTGGAATTCAACAGGAGGCATTTAATCCTCGCCTTACTCATGCTCTCCACAGAGGGTGTCAGATGCCAGGCTGCCTTACAAGGAATCTGTGTTCCCTCTTCACTCCCTAGAGCCCATTTTCCCTGAAACAGCACTGTACTTGGGCCAACATTCTCCATGAATCATTCAACCAGAAGGAGAAATGGGGATTTTTGAGCAAGAACACCCTTGTGGGCACTTGAGTGTACATGAAAATCAACAAGAGAACAAATATCAAGTTCCTGGTAGCAGGAACCAGCACTACCTGTCCTAATGTCAGTAATGTGGGTGTGATTTCAAACTGCTGTCTCGTTGTTGGAGTCTCCTCGGCACTCCCACGAAATGTTCCCATTTCATATCTCAAAGATCCTCAAAGGTCTAAGGACCCTGACTGGTGAGAAAGAGGCAGGCAGAGCTCTGCACCAGGAGCTGTCAAGATGTGTGACTTGGTGCTGTGGTCATTCTTGGTCACGCCATCCCCTCCCTTCGATTGTATCAAATAATATGGGTTTGGCCTTTCTCATGAGACTGGTCCCAGTCTCCACCTCCTCTTAATTGTCTGGACTGCATTCAAGAGATAAGACATACATTTATGCTATTGTGGGGAAGACATTTATGCTATTGTGGGGAGATAGTGTAGTATTCTCCACAGAGCTACCAGAAAAAGAAAGTTTAGCCCTGACATAATTTCCGCAAAGCTTACAAAGAGCATTTGGCTTGACAGTTGCCCCATGTCAGAGCTTTCAGGAAAAAGGTCCCTGATAGCTTGGGGGCCTTCCCATGCTGGCCTGGATGTTCATTGTGTCCCCCACTGGCTGACCAGCTAAGCACATTAACTGTGGCTTTCTGTGAAACAAGGCTAATCTAGATGCCATGTTCCCTGGGGATTTATAATTAAATGGACACATGAGGGTTGGTCAAGCTCACCTTGTCCCATATCCCAATTGCATAGATAAGAACTAGTTCCAGAAGGCTGAGGGTCCAGAAAAGAAACCAGAAGATTGAGAAGCCTGTCTGCCCCTTGGTTCCACCTCCTGCTCACTTCGCCCTTCTCTTCCCATGTGCTTAATTTATCCTTGCCCAGGAATCCAGGCCCAGCAGTCCACCAATCACACTGAGGGAAAGTCACTACCAAAATATACATGGTTAAAAGCTAAGCAGTAGAATTATGTAATTTTACATCAAAAGCTGATGTGTGTATGAACATATTGTTGATAGGATTCTGTAAGTTGGCTGCTGACGTGGTATCTTAGCTTTGGTTTGGGAAATATATGGAAATAATGGACTCAGGAAAAGTCCTTAAGCTCTCCCAATCGTCCAGGTGATTGTCCTTGAATTTTCCTGGCCAGCCAGGCTGCCCTTATTCAACTCAAGCCAGTTCCTTCAGCCTCCCTCAGTACAAAATGCCACCTCAGAACCAAAAAGGCATCTGTGTCTTCAGCTCTGAGCAGAAATGATGTCAGCACCGCAGCATTTGATATACATCAGAAGAAATGTGTGTACTCATTTGGGAAGTCACCATCGCCATCAGCATGGTTGTGCTCAGCATTTGTGATGTGACATGCGACTCTCTAAACCTTGCTGTAGATTAGAGGTTCACAAAGCCCAGCAGCACCCTCCTCCTGAGCAAGGCCCCCAATGTGTAACAGCTTCCCCATGGCTCCCAGCACCTAAAAGGAACTTCAGAGGTTGACCTCCTAATGGGATGTTGCTGATCACTTAGCCTGTCTTTGCTCACAGGCTTGGTTAACTGATGTTCTCTGGGTTATGCCTGAAAGGTAGTTTTCTTGTGACCTTGGAATACCTTAGGCTTTGGCTCCTTTTTCGATGCAGTTGCCTGCTAGGCAGTTAATGTTAAACACCCGAGAACCTCAAGTGATGAGGTCCAAGTGGTTGAGATGAAGCCTGCAGGGAACTTAGAATGTATTTGGAGATAAGACCCTGAAAGAGGATAAAAGGTTAAGTGCTCATAAAGGTAGGATGTTAATCCAAATGGATGGTTTCTCTTTTAAGAAAAGGGAGCGCATGCACAGGGAAAAGACCATGGGAGGATGCAGGGAGCCAGAGCATCAACCAGCCAGGGAAGAGACCTCAAGAGAAACACCTTGACCTCAGATATCAGCGCAGAACTGTGAGAAAGTAGATGAATGCTGTTTGCCCCACCCTGCCTAGAGTCCTCTCTGATCGCAGCCTGGGTTACTATAATTCACTGACTCCTGAGGTCCCCTGTGGAAGTTATAGGTGGATTACAAAGAACTCTAGAAACCAACCCAACCACCTGATTTCCAGTTCAGCATCTTCCTCATAAGGAGTGGTCTTTTGTACTGTAGTGAAAGTTTCTTTTGATTGCAAGACTGCTAATTGGTAGACTTCCAATTGTGTACTACAGTGTTCTGCAAACAGGACTGAGGCTGAGCTGTTGCACCCCAGAGCGAAAGACAGTACACCTCCCCAGCTTTCAAGCATGGAAAACAGTAGTTGGATGAAGTTATGTTGTTTGAATCTTCAGTCAGTTTTTTTTTTTTTTCTCAAACATCAGTGCTTGAAGATGAGCGACAGTAAGATAATCTTGAAGCACAAAAGGAGGAGAAAACAGTAGTGGTGTTGCCAGACATTAACGGACCAAAGCAGAGAAGACCATGAAGCTGAGTAGTGAAGCCCGATCTTCTAAATGGCAAAAATGCTCAATACTGAAAAAGGAAGGCAAAGCAGTCAGTGAACAGTACTGCAGATTAACCTAGAGACCATTACACACACAGTAGGGACGTTTGACAGTAAAGGCAATGTGATGAGCAAATTTGTGTTGACAAATTTGAAAATGAGATGCCAAAACTGAATCAGGGAACAGAAAACAAACAAATTGGGCATTACAAAGAGTGAAAAGGAATCAGGGAGTGCATCCCACCGTCCTCTAAACTGCTGCAGGAGGACGGGGGGTGGGGGGGGGTGCCATCAGAACATCAGACCTATGCTTCAGAGGCTTATCTGTCACAGAAGCATGAGAAAGTGAGCAGAGGCTATCCAAGCCAACTATGTGGAAAATCTACGGAGCCTTTAAAGGTTTACAGCAACTGGAGTATGCCCAGTCGAGGAAAGCCATCTTCAGAATGGCGTGAAGACGTACATGTAGTCAGTCGATGGCCAGATCTCTGCCCTCCTCCATGGTCCAGGAGGAGGGCAAGCTTGTGCCACTAGGGCTGGGGCTCTGTAAGATGAATCCTCACCACCACCTCACGGACTGGAGAGTGGACAGAAAAGAGGTGGGCACTCTTCATCAGCCCTGAAGGGAGGCAGCAGAAGTAAAAGCAGATAAATGAGACTATGTCAGAATGACAGACGTTCAGAAAGAGTATGCATAAGCCTCCTGTGATTCAAAAAATAATAGTAAGATCAGTGTTAAGAAATGGGACAATGAATGTGAAAAAAAAATCCAAATGTAAAATAAGTTCATGACAAAGTGGTCAACAAAACTAACCACCGGGGAAATGTGAATCAGAACCCCACACCCATTATGATGCCTACTACACCCCCTCACGCACCAGAAGTTAGAAATATGGGTAATTAGAACCCTTGTGTGCTAAGGGAAATGTAAGTACTGTGGCCACTAAGGAAAAACAACTGTGTCGAGTTACTATGACCTAACAGCTCCACTGCTGGGCATACATATCCCACCCCAAATATGAATGATGAGTCTCGCAGGATGTGTATGTCTATAATTATAGCAGCATTTTTCACAGTAGCAAAAAGGTGGAAGCAACCCTAAGTATCAGTTGACAGATGACAGCAAGGCGAATACAGGGTGTAAGCGTGGTGTGCTGTCTCCTGCCTGCAAAAGGAGAGCCTGATACCTGCTCCTCATGGACATTATGCCCAGTGGAATAAGCCAGGCACAGAAAGACAAACCCAGGCTCGTGATATCTCTGGGACAGAGACAGAACATGTGATCAGGGTTGCCAGAAGTGACGGCAGGGAGTATAGGAGTGGCAAGTTGCTGTTTAGTGGGTACGGAGATTTGGTTTGGGATCATGGGAAAGTTCTTGAAATTCAGAAGTGCTGGTAATTGCACAGTATTGTGAACATACTTTTACTGACATTGAAGTGTGTAGTCAAAATAACTAAAATGGTAAATCTGTAGTTTGTATAGCTTATAAAAATGATATTGCCTCTATACAATTTTAGTAATAGGTTTTACCAAAAGTAACAAACCATTGCAGAACTAAAGAGGGGAGTTACACACCATTTTCCAAGGCTATTGATCTTAATCTAATCACTCATTTTGTCAACATGGATATTAAAAACCTAAAATGAAATCTTAGTAAATCCAATGTAGTGGTGTGCTAAAAATAAAATGCACATAACCAAGTATCAGCCTAAGAACATGAGAAAAATGAGCAACATGATTTTTCTTCATCTGTTATTTTTCCCAGTCGTGTTTAAAAGCATGAAAGATAATTGAGCATCCACCCATGGCAAAATGCCTCAAGTTCCAGGAGCAGACAGGGAACTTCTTAACCTGTCCACATTATCTGTGAAGAAATAACTATGGCAAGTTATTTAATAGTGAGAACCTTAGCCTAAGACTCAAGTCAGGTATAAGAAGCACAGCAGTGCTATGACCCTTTCAACAGTATTCCAGGGTAGCCAGTCAAGTAAATGGAAAAAGGGGTGAGAGGAAACCATCTTTACATGGTGCAGTTGTCTACATAGAAACAAGAAACTGCCACAACTAAGTCAATGAAGTTGAACATGACAAAATCCACCACTGAGATCAATAGCAGACCCTGTGATGATTATAAAGTAGAGAAAATAGTAGGTTGCACGGGCATTTTATTTCCATGTCCAGGACAGCAAGGAGAAGCCCTGTGAGTGAGAGGCAAGGGCAGACTGTCTTGCCCGTGGTTAAGTCCTCTGTGTACCCTCAGACAGGTGCCAGATTAAGGGTAGCTCTGGGCAATACTGGAGCTGAAAGGAAGTGCCTTAGACCAAGCATTTTCCATCATGAAAAAGAATTAGTTACTTGTCTCTTTGCTCTGAGAAAATATCTGACAGCGGCAACTTAAAGGGGAAGGGAGAGTTTATTCTTGCTCACAGTTGAGAATGAAATCCATCATGGTGGGAGTCACGAAGGTAAGGCAAGAGCAGTGGGCACATTTCATCCCAGTCAGGAATCAGAGAGACGAGGGCTGCTGCTCAGCTCACTTTCTGCTACTCAGTCGAGGACCCGAGCACATGAAATGGTGCTTTTCACATTCTGGGTGGGTCTTCCCACTTCAGTTAATCTAATCTAGAAACTTCTTCACAGATATGCCAAGAGGCTTGTCTCCTAGGTGATTATCAACCTGTCGAGTTGCCAGTCAATGTCAGCTGCCTCGAGTGTGCACGGCACGCGCGCGCACACACACACACACACACACACACACACACAGCATCAAGTCTCATTCATCGTATGGTGAAAAGATAGTTATTTGCACTGCTTGTGGGCTGAACATGTTCTTAGGCACTATATATGTAATACTGACAAGAAAGACACAGTCATTGCCCCTGTGAGACTTACACTCTAAGAAAGACAGAAAACAGATTTAAACAACAGTACTGGCAGATACTGTGCAGAAGATGGGGTGCAGGAATGAAGCGGGGCAGGGGAGGTCCTCGCCAAGAACTGCTTTGGAGCCAAGGACTGAATAAGGAAGAGGGGCTGGAGAGACTTGTGCCTTGGGGTGCAAGGTGCTTCAGTCAGGAGAAGCAGCCAGCCTGGGGTGACCGAAAGGAAGAAGAGAAGACTAAGGGAGGGGAACGAGGCCCGAGAAACCAGCCACCCATTCAAGGCCTGGAGGTATGGGTGTCGTGAAATACAAGTGGGAAAGAGCTCCATAGGGGAGGGAGGCTGTGATGCATGTTAAGTGATGCTGGCCCCCGGATGCTCAGCTGATCAACAAGGGTGGTTAGGGATGCTAGGTTGATACCCGTGCAGGCATGTTGTCATCACATTAAATCTAATTGACATCAGTGACTGTTGCTGACAGGATATAGGAGAAATGAAGAATGGTAGTAACCCCTAGACTTGAATTCTAAGTGTCCAGAACAGCCACAAGGAGAGTCTGAACAAGCAAGTTTTGGGGAGCCATGCTGAAAGAGCCAAGTTTGGCTCACCCTGTGGGATGACCAGACAGCAGGAGAGACCTGCTCCATTGGCTCCAGACAGAACTGAGGTCAACCTGTGATAATTATGCAGGGGGTAGCACTAGGTTTATCACTGGAGAGTGGAGTGCTTTGAAGATTGTGCTGACTAGTTTTTATGTCAGCCTGCCTCAAATTAGTCATCTAAGAGGAAGAAACCCCAGTTCACAAAATGCCTCCATAAGACCAGACTATAGGCAAGCCTGTGGGGCATTTTCTTAATTAGTGATTGATGGGGGAGGGCCTAGCCCATTGTAGGTGGTGCCATCCCTGGGCTGGTGGTCCTGAGTTCTAGAAGAAAGCAGGCTAAGCAAGCCATGAGGAGCAAGCCAGTAAGCAGCACCCTTCCATGGCTTCTGCGCCAGCTCCTGCCTGGAGGTTCCTGTCATGCTCGAGTTTCCTGTCCTGACTTCCTTCAATAATGAATAGTGATGTGGAAATGTAAGCAAAATAAACCCTTTCCTCACCATGTTGCTTTTAGTCACGGTGTTTCATCACCCTAACTAAGATGCACTAAGACAGGGGAATCCATAATCTGAGCCCCTATTATTAAAGGGTGAAGTTCTTGCCATACATAACTTCCAGAGACTAGGTAATGCTCATCCCACAGTGAAGAAGAGGGAATGCCTAACTGAATGAGTTTGTGCATGTGGCCACTGAGCTTTTTTCCGGACCTTTGATAAGCAAAGATAAAGCCTAGTCCCCAGTGCTCTTGAGCTGGCACAATGTCATCAGCCACTAGCTACCAAGTTTTAGTTAAATATATTTGTCCTCCACACCATAAAACATTAATGTTGGCAGCATGTTGGTTCCATACATTAACCGTAAGACCACACAGAAGTGTGGTTAGAAAATTGTGGCTTGCCCTAGATGTGTGCCAGGACCTATTAAAGAGCATGGTGGGTATCGGGGTTAGAGATTTTGTTTTTGTTTTAAGAAGGAAAGAGCTAAGGAGAGCAGGAATGAGACAGAGGGAGAGCCGTTGCCTCAATTTCAAGCACATCTGCATCTTTCCTGCTTAAAATTCCTAGCTGTGTACTGGTGGCACAGTGGAGATGAGGAGGCAGGAGTATCAGGGGTTCGTGTACAACCTGAACTACATAAAAGCCTACTTCAAAAAGCTGAGTAATAATAGTTTTCTTACTGTCTGGAGCTATCCTCTGCCCATAGTTTCCTCACTGTGTGAAGGATTGGGGAAACAGGGTTTGTCATTTGTCTGACCGGTCTCTTTGCCCCCTTTTGCTCGCCTCCTTTTTATGGGTTCATTTCGCATTTTCCTGCAGTGTTCTATTTGTTCTGTGCAATCGCATTGGACTTTACTGCTGTAATTACAACAGTTCAGTCATTTTTATCACCGAGTTCTCCTTTTCAAATCTGTATTCCTATGTTAGAGTCAATACATTAATTTCCTTTTTTATAAAACTTGAAAGTTTTTGATTGTATTGAATTTTCATATTAAGTAGGAAGAGGTGTCCTTTTGAAAAATTGTTTTGTTTTGTTTTGTTTTCCTGGCCTTATAAAATGATACAGTAAGATTCCATGTATAAATCTAGAGTCCAAAGAGCTCTTACAACCTGGATGGAAATATGGCTGAATTACTTTATAGACCAGGTACAGAGAGCATATCTTCATCTGTGGCTCAAAACATATCAAATCTGTGGTACAAAACCAAACATCAGTATAACGTAAACACATAAGGAAGGCAATGGCTTTTACATGGCAAAAGTGTGTATAAAATAGACAAAAAGCAAAAGACACAACAACAAAAACAGAGTGCAGCGTGCGTCATGACAGGCGCAGATGAAGGTGTAAACCTTAAGGGCTACTTCACCATTGTACAGTAAACTAAATGGTGTTCCCATACTGACAGGAGCTGTCTTACCTATACATAATAATGTGCGTGTGTACACGCATGTGTTCACAATTGCATATAGATGCACCAAGTGCTAGTCAGTGTGTTCCTCCCTCTGAAGCCCGCCAGGGAACCCCTCTCCAGCTTGCATTCTTATATGGAAGAGTATCTATAGAGGAAGGCAACCGGGAAATTCTCAGACACTTTAAGCCCAAACTAAGATGAGCTTTTTTATTTCTTCTGCTTTCCCTTTATTTTTTTTCTTTATTTCTAGAAGGAACCCCTTTCTCCCCTGTCCCACACAACCTTCATAGCTGTCCATCCATCTTTCATTAGCATCACTCTTCAGGGCCCTTCAAATATCATCGTCTAACTGCTGTGCAATTGTGATGGGAGATGCTGTAATCGTTGTTATTAAGCTTGTCAGCCAGTGAGTACCGACAGTCGGCTGTGTTCCTTTTTTATTTTTATAATAAGACACTTGTGAGTAGTAAGCTTCTTGGTATTGACAATGATAGTATATTAGTCAAAATTTCAATTCCTATGACCAAAATCCTGAGAAAAATGCCAAGAGAGGATGTATTGTAGCCCTCAGTTCAGGAATCTTAGTGTATTATTGGCTGTTTCTACTATTTTGAGGCTGTGCGTGGGCAAAGCACCATGATTAGGGGTGTGTTCTGCAGAGCAAAGCAGCCTATGGCAGCTGAGAAGCACAGGGAGAGAGGAGAAGGTACCAGGGCAAGATCCAACCAAAGACCCACCTCAGACACCCACTTTGTCTGCTTAGGCGCCACCTCCTAAAGTTACCAGCACCACTAGTTGGGAACTGAGCTTTCAACTCAAGCCTGTGGAACATTACACATCCCAGCCATCACAGAGGGATTGTGGCCAACTGTAGCACACCATGCTGACCAGCCACCTAGCTTTCTCTGTGGAGTAATTACTTCGTTTTTCTTTATTTCACTTTTTAAAATCCAGTGGGTCTGTGAGTACTTCTGAAACATTTAAGATGTTTAAACTATCATTTTGTAAAACATAAAGAAAATTACTTGTGTTGTAACCAGCTGTCTTAACTGTCAAGCTACCTTTTTTTTTCTCTGTTTAGATTCCATCACCCAACACAAAGTCTGTGACTTTGACAACTACCAGTTGCTACAATGAGAGACAATGGCTGCTGTCCTCAACACTCAAGAAAAACAGCCATGGAAAGAAGGAACCAGTATACAGCTTAAGGCTTGATGTCACACATTACCTCGTGTGCTGTTGTTTTTATCTTCAGTGTGTTGTGTGTGTGGGGGGGGGGTGCTGGAGATTAAATCCAGGGCTTACTAAGCAGGCACTCTACCACTGAGCTACATCTCCAGCTTTTATCTTCAAAACTCTTTTATGTAATTTATTCATGACTCATATTGCATTTCAAAGAAATCTTGGCCAGCACCAATTGGGTTTTTTATACAATACTTATAATGACCATGATGAAAAGGTCACAGAACTTTTGTCTTCAAGATACTTTACTCCCAATTACAGAATGGAAATTGATTTAAATTGCTTTAGTCCTAAACAATCAAGCAAACCCCTAACTTTCTTGGCTTGGACTCTGAGATCTTTGTTAGTATGCTGTGTCTAGATAGGAAGGTCAACCATGCATTGTTAAGATTACGCTTATGTCTCTGAGATGCTTCTCAGAGCAGTCAAGGAAGATGGGTCTGAAAGTTTTGTACAATGACTGTGTCTGCCTTCTGAATGGCTATCATTCAGCCTCAAATGGCTACCATAAGGTTCTCTATGCAAAGTCAGCTGCTGGGACTGAATTATGTCAAGGGTGTCCAGCCCATGGCCCATGTGTCATATTTGTCAAAGGATAACTATGAATGTGGCTAATACAAAATTATAAACTTACTTAAAAGTGTTATAAGGGGTGTGTGTGTTGAGAGGTAACTCAATTGCACAGTTCTTGTGAGTGAACTTTGTAGATGACCACATCGCATTACATGAAAAGCCTGGATATACCATCAGGTTGGTAACTCTTCATTGTGTTGACACAGGGTCTCACTGTATAGCCCAGACTGGCCTGAAGCTTGCAGACCTCCTGTCCACATCCCAACTGTTGGGCTATAGTCATGTGACACCACATTCTCATGCTGCTCAGGCACCTAGCAGAGATACTGAGTCTCACTCAGTGAGCTTGAAGGTGTCACTCAGCTCATGGCGGTTTTCTGTAATGTGATTGGTTGCTCATGTCAGCTGCTGTTTCCAACTCAGTAAGTCTGACTCCACTTCCAAAATCTTGTCATTTTAGTGATAAGCAGTTGAATCATACAATATGTGACTTTGTGGCATTGGCCTTTTCACCATGTAATTAATGTTCTGATGATTCATTCATGTCATGTGTGGCAGCAGACAATTCTTTTTTGTTGCCAAACAGTATTCTGTGGCATGGCTGTTCTACAGCTTTGTTATTCATCCCCTGAATAAAGTGAAGGAATGAAGCCCAGTGGGAATGGCCCTCTGAAATTTAAAGCAATTTGTGGTGTCATGTGTACTGGATGATCCAGCAGTCCAGGCTCCTTGGAAGGAGCAGATCAAATGAGAGTGAGAGAGACCCCATTTATCATTGTCCCCTCTTCTATAATCTGAATAACTCTGTTTTCCCTCACAAATCATGGCTGGAAACCACCACTCCCAAATGGTGTTAGGAGGTTTTAGGGAGGTGACCAGATCATGGAGCCCTGGAAAGAGACTCAGGGTAAGCTCTTTGCTTCTTCCATGACATGAGGATACATCAAAAATGACTTGTTCAAACCATACCCTAAGTGACTCGTGCACCATGGATTTTGGAGTTTCCCAGTTCTGTTGGTCATTGGAAAAGTGCCAGCACCCAGTCTGTACCACACCCAGGTGCTGTGGGATATTCTGTATGGCAAATGTGTTGCTAATAAAGCACTGATTGGCCAGTGGCTAGGCAGGAAGTAGGCGGGACTAATAGAGAGAATTAAAAGAGCAGGAAGGCAGAAGGAGATGGCCTGCCAGCCTGCCAGCCAGCAACCGCCAGGACAAGCAGCATGTAAAGATGCCGGTAAGCCACGAGCCATGTGGCAAGATATAGATTTATGGAAATGGATAACTTAAGATATAAGGACAGTTAGCAAGAAGCCTGCCACGGCCATACAGTTTATAAGCAATAGAAGTCTCTGTGTTTCCTTGGTTGGGTCTGAGCGGCTGTGGGACTGGCAGGTGAAAGAGATTTATCCTGACTGTGGGCCAGGCAGGAAAACTCTAGCCACACCCAGGCCTTGAGTGGGACACAGCATCATCTTGAGAAGCAAAGGAAGACAAAGATGTTCACTGCAAGAAGTTAGGATGGAGGTCAAAGTAAGACCAAAGGGAAGCATGTGTGAATCTGTCAGCAGCCAAGTCTCAGTACACCATTCTGTACGGTGCTATTCCCTTAGGTCAGCATCAAGAGCAAGTTGCTGTCCCCTCTCTTCGCATGTGCAAGGCCATTAACCTGTTTGCACACAGCAAGTGGTAACTCCTTACTTCCTTCTGTGACCTGATGCAGACCTGGCTAATTCAATCCTTGTTGATTGACTTCAGTCCTTCACTCAACTCCCACTCCCTGGAGCTCATGATTACTGAAATCTCACCCTCCAGACATGTAGTTGACCTTTCTGGTGACCAACCCCAACCAGAAGCTATCTAGAGGAGGGTCATCATGAGGAGGTTCTCCAGCATGACTTCAGGATTCATCAGATTGATTTTCTCCACAGTGAATGTATTAAACTGGTTAAATCACCACTAACTCCTTTGTGCCATGATTCCTAATGTTAATGGTTGAATTGGGTAGATTTTCATTTTTTTCTTAATAATCCTTTGAGATTCTGCAATTCAAGTTAGTTTCATGCATCAGAATAAATATAAAAACCCAAAGACAAGCATCTCCTATGTGTCACAATAAATGTAAAAGCCCGAAACGAGCATCTCCTGTCTCTTTGCTCATCAGAAGCCATTACTAGCGCACTTGAAGACATTAAGACAACAATTTTGAAAGTTAACCACCAACACTAACAAAGCTGGCCGTGTGTACCTGTACACTGCTGGTGGCTTGATAAATTGACATAACGTCTTGATTTTTACATGTGGAAATCAGACCTTGTGCCTCCTGCATGCTGAGCAAGCAAGCACTCTAACCCTAAACTACATCCCCAGCCTTTGACATGACAGCGTGAGGAAGCAATTTGTTGATCACCATGGAAACACAGGTATTTATACCCTAGATCCATGTGATTTAATTGTAATAAAATCTTCTAAGAGAAGGAAAGTTGCATGTTCCCAGTTCCTTATTTACTTTCCTGTTGCTAGGGTAAAAGACCCTGACAATATCAATGTAAGGGTTTTCTGCCACAGCACACGAGTACAGTCCTACATTGCGGGGAAGACAAGACAACAGGAACCTGAAGCGGCCAGCCACGTGACATCCCATCCATAATCAGGAGCACAGCAGTGAATGCTTACTGCTGCTCAGCCTCCTTTCACCGCTTATGTAGGCCAGGACCCTGTTGCTAGAGTTTTCCTGCCTGGCCCACAGTCAGGACAAATCTCTCTCACCTGCCAGTCCCACAGCCGCTCAGACCCAACCAAGTAAACACAGAGACTTATATTGCTTACAAACTGTATGGCCGTGGCAGGCTTCTTATTAACTGTTCTTATATCTTAAATTAATCTATTTCCATAAATCTATACCTTGCCACATGGCTAGTGGCTTACTGGCATCTTTACATGCTGCTTGTCCTGGCGGCGGCTGGCTGTGTCTCCTTCCACCTTCCTGTTCTTTTCTCCTCTCTGTTAGTCCCGCCTATACTTCCTGCCTGGCCACTGGCCAATCAGTGTTTTATTTATTGACCAATCAGAGCAACACATTTGCCATACAGAACATCCCACAGCAGGACCCAACCCAGGGAACAGTGCCATCTGCTTTGGTGGGTACTCACGCCTCATTTAACCTAATCAAGATAGTCCACGAAGGCATGCCCCAAGGCCCAGCTCCCAGGAAATCCTAAATTCTGTCAAGTTGACAACACTTACCATCACACCAGTGATGTTCACTATAGCAATACTCACCATCAAGCATTAATTACACTGGAAGGAAATGGATGCCCAGCAAAAAGAAACATTTTTTTAATTATTAGAAATCAGTCTGGTGAAATGTCAAGCAGCACTTATAATTATGAGAAATAATACAGTGGAATAAGCATTTATAATATGAAAAAAAATACAAAATTATACAATTTTACTATAGTCCACTATGTAAATTTTATATGCACAATACAGTGTTCTAGGACAATAGCATGAAAAAATGATTGAAGTAACGTAGACCATGGTTGATTTGTTGATTTGTTAGTGTTGTAGTATTTATCCAGGAATACTTGTAATGATTTTGAAATGCAAAATTCAGCCACCTACAGTCAAAACCAAAGCTCTTGAGCTTCAGGGAGGTGGAGATGAACTTCCTGAACTAAGGTGTCAGCAGAACTGACTCCACTTTGGAGCCCTGCAGAGAAACCAATGCCCTGCATTTTTTATTAGGTGAGGGGTGTCAACCCCTACCCCTTGGCTTTTCCCCTACCTTAGTCATACCAAGGGAGAGCCTTTGCCCATTCACTCCACTCTGATTCTTATTCCCAGGCCCCCTATTATCCTCAGCTGGGGGGCCTTGTCATTACAAGGACTGCCCAGGTAATCCAGGATATTATCTTTATTTAAGTCAACTGAGTACCCACTTTCCCATATACCTCTGCAAGTGAGGTACCTCAGTTGCAGACTCAAGGGTCGGAACATGGGTGTCTTGACAAGGCCTTGATTCTGCTTCCTACACTGCTCTGTACTGCCCTACACTGCCTATAGTTCTCCTCACATGAAACCTGAGGCTTGGTGACAGCCATTTTCTGGGGTACAGCCTGAGACAAGTCATTTACTGTTTCTTCAACTGGTGAAATCGTCCCACCTGCCCAGATGTCTGGCAGCCCAGGGTCCAGAGCCAGGAGACACACCCTCCTGCAAAAGGAAGTCAGGGCTCTGAGGTCTGTATTCTGAGTTGTGTCCACCCAAACAACTCATGGGCGTTGCCAGCACAGACTAGAAAATGTCCACTAAATAGCCCTGGGTCCAAACAACCCAAGAGCACAAAGACAGTAGGTAATTTGTTCAATTATTGTGTGCTCGGCAATTATTTGATTTAATTAATATTCGGTTGTGGATCCTGTTATAGAGTTATCTGTGGTTATAGTGTTACATTCTCTGCTCTCAATGATGCTTTTTCTACTAATTTAAAGCTGTGAAGGTTTTGTGTGTGCCAAGAAGACAGTATCTGGTTTTCTCCCTCTAATATTTGAACTGTTAACTGAAAGACAGTAATTAAAATTATTGACCTGAAACTAAACAAGAGCACACACATATTCTGCAGGCTAAACTAATATTTTATTTGGTACGAGTTCCCAGCTTAGGCGTTCCTATTTTCCCAAAGCCTTAAGACCTTCCAGGGGCGAAGCTCCACCTAGAATTCTAAGATACTGGCAGCTGCTGTGGCTTTATTAATCTGGTTTCAATTTTTTAAGCATTTGGATTCACGGCTTATCTATGGGAACAAATGATTGTTCTATCTTGAAGAGTCCAGAGGGAAGATTTACTGAGAAAGTTAACTTCATATCCCCTTCTGTGGGCCAGCCAGTGTGATCTCGCCAAAGCTAAGGGAAGAGGAATGGCAGGGAGGAGCTCCCTCGGGCTGGGCCAGCATCCACAGGGGAGAGACAAGGGCTCTATCAGTCAGCCCACTGGGCCAGAGAGAGCCAGAGAAGAGGAGGCTGCCAGACCTCAGGGCTCAACACCAAGCGCACCCTATCAAGCAGATGGGGCACTCAGCCAGTGGTGTGAAACCCAATCATTAAATTATTGGGAACCAGTTGGGGAGGCGAGAGGACTGTGTGTCCTAAGAGTGTGAAGTTGCGGGTGGCAGGGGCAGGGCAGGGGTTTGGACTCGGGAGAAAAGCTTCATTCGGAAAACAGAGTGAGGATGCTCTATGGGACAGGCCAGTAGCACAGAGGGAAGTAGACGGATCTCCTTTCTCGGGGTGATGAAAAGCTGTCACCTCGGCTTGTGGCCACAGAGCCAAGAACGGACTGTGCAGCAGCCTTCCAACAACGATCAGATCTTACAGAGAAATTTGAATATTTTGAATTCTAGCATTTTTTTAATGAGAATTTCTTCCCCAGACCTTGTTAAGGGTTTATTGCGCACACGGACCACCTTACAATATCCTTTGAACCCAAATTAGACCTTAACTCTTAACATTCTCGTGCCCCCGCCATTCTTAACATTCACCTTCTTACAAAAGTCTGTGGTTGGTTCATACGAAACAGAAAAAGAACATAGTAGGTCATTTGCTGAACATTTATTCTGTATCGGTTACTATGCCAAGCCCCAGGGGTCAGAAGTAGCTAGGACAGCACTGCCCTCAGAGAGCTGAGGACCTCTTGCCCACAGGGTGATGGCCTTGAAGGGACTGAATACATGTGAGCTCCTGTGTATCAAGTTCAGAAAGAGGTCAGATTCGCACAGAGGAGTAGGGAGGCAGTGTTCTGCATCCAGGAAGGAGGAGAGGAAATTCTGGAGAGGCCTCCATCATACATGAGCCTCAGCCACTGGGGAGAGACTCTACTTTCAGGGGAGAAACGTGGAGAATTTGGACTAGTGGCTTGTAAGGAGCAGGATGGGTTTGAAAGGTGCTTGGGAGAGGGTACTAGTAGGACTGGGTGGTAGTATTTGCTGAACTAGGGGCAGAGTTGAACAAGGATGAGTCACGAGGTCCAGATAGGACTCAGTTCCCTGTGCTGGTTGCAGCAGGAGCCATCAGTGGATGGGAAGAAACCAAAGTTCTTGTGCAAACTGCTCTGTGGATCTAAGTTAGACACTACAAGGAGTAGACACACGCCTCTTTATTTATTTTTGAAACCATCTCTTTACATAGCCCTGGTTATGTAGTCTCAGGGTTAGGCCAGCCTGACCTTGAACTCAACAGAAATCTACCTACATCTGCCCCTCCCAAGTGTTGGGATTAAAGGTATGCACCACCAAACCTGGCAGCTGCAGACTTCGACATGCAACGATTTACGTTATCCAACAGTACATTAGTCATTTCCAGCCATGCAGCACATGTTCTTATGTAAAGACATAGAACGAAGGGCAGCTAGGGGTACAGACCTTCTCCACCACTCCAGCCTTTTGCCCAGGCTTCCTCTTGAACTCCTGGACCCAGCTGATCTCTCTCATGTCAGCCTTCCAATTTACTAATGCTACAGATGCACGCCACTATGCACAGCTGGAAACTGTGTCATCAGGCCCTGAAAAGGCAAACACACAACTACTAAGAATATCCCTCGGATGGGATGAAATTGAATGGCAGACAGTTCAAATGAACCACACACCTTAGGAAAAGCAAGGACCAGACAGACTTTAGTCATCAGGTGTAGTCTAACAAACAAGCTGGGCCACCATTTGGGAGGTGGAGGCAAGAGGATCAGGAGTTCAAGGTTAGCTTCAGCTACATAGCAAGTTGGGGAACAGCCTGGAAATCAATTTTTTTTTTAAGTCTCACAAATTAAATGAAAGCAAAGGACAAAATCCATGAGAAAGGGGCAATAAATCCAAAATAACCTGATGCATTCAAGTTTTAAAAAAAGAAAGTAGGATAAAGCACAGGGACAAATAGCCAAACGAATGGAAACACATGAACTATGAACCAATAGCTGAGGAGCCCCCAACTGGATTAGACCCTCTGGATAAGTGAGACAGTTGATTAGCTTAATCAGTTTGAGAGGCATCCAGGCAGTGGGACCAGGTCCTGTACTCAGTGCATGAGCTGGCTGTTTGGAACCTGGGACTTATACAGGGACACTTGGCTCAGCCTGGGAGGAGGGGACTGGCCCTGCCTGGACTGAATCTACCAGGTTGAACTCAATCCTCAGGGGAGTCTTTGCCCTGGAGGAGATGGGAATGGGGGGGGGGGTGAGCTGGGGGGAAGGGGGACGGGAGGGGGGAGAACAAGGGAATCCGTGGCTGATATGTAAAATTAAATTATAAAATAAAAAAATAAAAAAATAAAGTATAATTATAGAAACGAAAAATAGCACTTAGAATATAAGAGTGCTTCTCGTGTGCCTAACCTTAGGCCTCAGGCATCCCAAGGTAGCTAAAAATGTGGCCAGACACATTTGTAGATGATGGCATCATGTTGCAGTGTCAAACTATTGAGCAGAATGTCCTCAAACACAGATGGTCTAGGAAACCAAACCAAACCAAGGAACTCTCTTGAACTCCAAATACAGGCAGGTGGGGACAGAACACCATCAGCCATCAACCAGAAGCCTCCTGTCATTACAGTGTCTACATAGAGGAGGAGGAAAGGGTCCCTGGGCAACAAAGATGGACCTAAGAACAGAAGAACCCCCAAACAATGAACAGTTGCCCCTAGAAAACAGCAGAGCGAGCTAGATCCAGTACTGGTTTTAACTAACTGGCAGATGTGCGTGCGAGGGCTTGGCAGTAGAAAATGAGACTGCTTACTCCGTGAGTTCTCAAACTGGCCCATGTAAGTACCTATCTCGGCCAGGCCATACCCTAGGGAGAAATCCTTACCAGGAGTATGAAAAGCTGGTCCTGAGGCATTTGTGTGAGCATGACCTCCATAGGCTCAGATATCTGAATGCTTGGTCCCAGTAGGTGGAATATGTGATAAGCATTAGGAGGTATGGCCTTGTTGTATGATGTGTATCACTGGAGATGGGCTTTGAGGTTTCAAAACCCCATGCCAGGCCTGCTCTACATACACACATACACAAACACACTCATACTCTCTTTCCCTCTCTCTTTCCCTCTCTTTTTCCCTCTCTCTCTGCCTTCAACTTTCAGATCGGTGTTCAGCCTCTCAGCTACTGCTCCATGCTGGCCTGCCTGCACAAATACATAGGAAAGGAGGTCCCAATAGGATCAAGAAGACAAGTTTTATAAACTAATTTGAACCAAACTCATGATACACTTACAACATATGTATAAAATATTATACCTATAACAAGAAATACATGTAACCTCTAGCTTTGTCCACACACTGAATATCCTTTGGTGCCCAAGTTATAGTCCTAAAGTACCATTTCTGAAGAAAACTATAACAAGACTTCTTTAAGAAATGGTTAATTTTACATTTTCTAAAAGTATAGAATGAGTTTGGAACATCTTGTCACAACAAGTAGAAAGAAAGCTATTAAAGACTATTGGGTAATGTCTAAAAACGTCCACAAACTTGCTGGAAAAGGCTCCTACCGGGTAAGGTGAAGCATCTTGCACTTCATAATAACCAAAATGTTTATTGGTAGAGCACTTGCCTAGCATGTACAAGGACTAAAGTTCAATCACCAACAGGGGATGGGGAGGTTCAGTATCAGTGACTGCTGCTATTCCAATGAAAGAGAAGAATCAGCATGCCTCCCAGAGTCTTGACCAAGCCTTGAATCTGAGTTACAATCCTGCTGGTGAACTCAACACCAATTTCCAGGAAACAGAGAACCAGCAATGAGGGAAATTGTACTACTAACATGCAGCCATCAACATCCCTGTGGTAGCAAACTAGAAATGGCAGATCAAATGATTCAGGTCCTTCACAGGATAAATAATTATGAGAGAAAAGGGACAGAGAAGGACCACAGATAGTTTTAAAGACACATTAAAGACTGTTAGCATCCAAGAGTAATAACAAGTATTTAATGGAAGTGCCATTAAATTAGAAACCATTTAAGAAAGAATCACTAACCTGAAAATCATATCCAAACAAATAGTTCCAAATGTATCACACAAGGACAAATGGAAACTGGTAGAGAAGTTAGAAAATGAAGAGAAAGTTCGACATAGTCCATTCCAGAACTAAATGGCAGGACAGTAATAGTGAAGAATATTGAAAACATCACTGGAATAATGACATCTTCCTAGAATTGAGAAATCACTAGATTATACCAAGCAAGATAGTAAAAAGTGAATTCATACATAATTGTCTCTTAGTCATACTATATACTATCAATGACAACGTAACACCTCAGTTAGGCTGATTGTGATCTTCTAATAGGAGCATGGAAATGGAGGCAATGCATCTCTTGGATGCACTAGACCGTATCCATAAATCTGGAATTATAAATCCAATGGTAATTGAGAGCTTCTAAATGAGAAGTGAAATAGATGTTTTCAGAGAAATAAAAATGATTCATATCTGTGTAAGCCTCCACCTGAGTGTGCCTGTGGGTGTGGAAGCCAAGGATTGACATCAGGTATCTTTCTCAATTGCTCTCCACCTTATTTTTTGAGACACAACCGCTCACTGAACCTGGAGGCCACCAGGTTGGTGACAAGTCGACAAGCCCCTGGGACCCACCTCTCTCTACTTTGCCAGTTTTGAGTCATCTCCCCAGGCCCATGCATAACTTTAGAGTGTGAAGTAGATATAAAGGAATTTAAAGAAATAATGGCACATATTATCAAAATCTGTAAAGGTAAATGAAGGGAACAAAAAAAGCAGATCCGGGTTGGTTACTCACCATCATCCTGAAGCAAAGGAAGATGTAAGACTCACTGAGGTTTTCCCTGCAGGCACAGGATGATATTTGACTACAAGGAAGAGCCAGTGGCTGGTGTTTTGATAGGCTCAGTTGAAAAAGAGATGATAATTATTTGAGACCCTTCCTCAGACTGGTATGTGTGTGTGTGTGTGTGTGTGTGTGTGTGTGTGTGTGTGCGCGCGCGCGCGCGCACGTGCGCGCACTTGTAGTTTCAACCCAATTATCTACAGTCCCCTTCAGCTCGCTCTTTGCTCTCTCTCTTTGCTCTAATTTTGGCAAACAATTTGTTTTTACCTCCTGGACAGTGGGCTTCACAAGAGGTTCCTATTTCTCTGGCTCCAGTGAGCAGCCACAAGGCGTCACCATGAATGTTGGAATCCTCTGGCCGCCTGGATTTTATAGTTGCTGACAGACCAGCTCTGGACTCTCTGAGTAGAGTAATCTGGGGAGAAACCACTCACATCTCACTATCTCACTAGTTAAAAAATACCAACGGTCCCCAAATTATAGTGTGCTTTATGAGTTTATGAGGCGAGCATTTGGAAGTCGACAAGAACCCTGTCAGAACTGATGTTTGCTTCCTGAGCTGATCATTATGTAACTGTTATCCATAGCATAATTGAGGTACAGTAAAGAATGCTGTAGATTATCCGTGTTTTTAAACATTTTCAGAGCGGATTTAGACCACAGAGTGCCGGGCAATTCACCTAGACTTTAAGGTCTGTGCCCTCTATTTGCCAAATCACTGAGACTGTGTCCTGAACTGGCCCCTGACCTAAGTGAGGGTGTGGGAATGGAAACAGGCTTCACGGTGTGGATACTGTTCGATGGGGAGGAGCCTCCAGGGCCTCCACCCAGGAGGCAGGCCTTATCTGTGCAGCTCTATTCTAACCTTTAGAGGGTTCAGGAAAAGGAAGAGGCCAGGGAACAGGGTAGCTGGCTGGCCTGCAGAGCAGCCATCCAGAGGTCAAGGAAAGAGCCCCAGAGGGCCAGATGCTCATGTCCTGGAGGACATATACAGGATGACCCACTGGTGCTGGAGACCTGAATACAGAGGAGGTACCAAAAATTTCACCTGCTCCATCACTCACCATCTATCCAGGGTTCAAATTTCTGCTGCGCTCTCCCAATGCTCAATACTCAATGCTCCCAGTGTCAGGGCTGTTCCTATTTTAGAGGCCACTAGAATGACAAAATTGGGGATCGGGGGAGATAAGAATGGAGTTAAACCAGAGTTGCTGTGGAGAGAAGAAAAAGCAGAAGAAATAGATTTGGGAAGGAATTGGCCTCCCAAAGTGGGAAAGTGGTTCAGGATCTGATGCCCAAGGACAATGGGTAGGATGTGGATGAGAAAGCTGTCAGCTAAAGAGCCACAGGTTCTGGGCCCAGCTCTTCCTTACAACAGCCAGGAAGTTCTTGTGGTATTTGACATGCTAGATCCGAAGTGGTGCAGACCCTTTTTCTGCTCCATCATCCCCTCCACAGAGGTATAGAGTGATCTGCCCTCTGAACTGTGCTGAGTCATTGGCTCTAGGGAGCTCCGCAGCTGTGTCTAGGGAGGTTTGCAGCCAGGGCACAGTGTCCTCCATAGAGATGCCAGCCAATGCCCTCCACAGAGGCCAAGCAGGTGATCTGTGGGATGGTTGTAGCAGTGGGCCCAAGCATCCTGCACTGGGGTGGCCATAGTATGTGGTAAATCAACCAGCCAAGCCTTCTCAGATCACCTAACACCTGAGCTATGGTTGCCCCGGTGGGCAGATGAGGACTGCAAGGGAGTGTCTGGCCCACTACAGCAAAGCTGCCCTGGAAACAAGTCCACATGTCTTGATCTGGGCCTCCGTCCTCTAAATGCTGATCTATGTGTACAGCCCAAGCATTAAGACCTATTTAAGCTATTTTCGCCCAACTTCCCAGTTCTATGGAGTCTAAGGCAGGGGTAAAGGCCACTCCAGAGGTCGACTTCTTTTTTCATTTCAAGGTTTAAATGAGTAACAGAAAGTTGAGTGGAAGAATCTATGTCTCCCGTGCAGTTTCATTACCACCCTTGGTCACCATCATTATCTGTCAATGGCACGGGAATGCTCCCTGTATCTGTTGTTCCAAAAAGAAACACAGAGAACCAATAGTTGGTTTTCCTTGGTTTCAGTTCTCCATTACCAGCCATGATCCAAAAATATTCAGGGAAAATTCTAGAAATAAACAACTTAGAAGTTTTAAACTACACACCATTCTTAAGTAGTATGGTGAAATCTCTCACTGTCCCACTCTATCCCAACCAGGATAAGAATTGTGTCTTCGCCCAGTGTATCCTCACTGTATACACCTCCTGCCTGTCTGTCACCCGCAGCTCTCATCACGAGATCAACTCCCATGATAGGACAGTGCTGTGTTCAAGGAACCCTTGTGCAGTAGCCTAACGCTTTATCATTTGCCTTGTTCCCCCTCATTGTGTAAGTATTTCCTCATCTCACATCCTCATACTGAGGGTGAGTACGGTGTATAAAGATACTAAAAGAGGAGCTGGCTAATGGCTTAGTTTGGGAAGGTCCTTCCTGCCTAGCCTTCCATCCTTTCCTTTTCTGGGACACACGTGGTGAAAGGAGAGAACCACCTCTCAAAAGTTGCTCTCTGCAGGCTGGAGAGATGGCTCAGCAGCTAAGAGCGCTTGCTGCTCTTGTAGAGGACCCAGGTTCAGTTCCCAGCACCTACGTGGCAGCTCACAGCTGTCTGTAACTCCAGTTTCAGAGGATGTGACACCCTCTTCTGGCTTCCATGGATACCAGGCATTCACATGTGGCACATAAATACAAGCAGTCAAACACTCATAAGATAAAAACAAATTTGTTTTTTGTTAAAGTTGTTATCTGACCTACACACACACACACACACACACAAATGTTTTCAAAATGTATTTAAGAGATGACAGAACTTTCATTGCAGCATATTGTTATAATGATTCTATTTTATCATTAATCTTTTAGTGTGCCCAGTTAGATGTTATCATGGATGTGTGTGCACAGTAAAAGGCACAGTGTGTGGAGGTTTCAGATTATCTGTGGTTTTGGTCATCCAGTAGGCTCTTGGATCAAATCCCCTGAAGATAAAGAGGGGAAGAAGGGTATCAAAGATGTAAGAAATGGCTTTAGGCTCCCCTCTCTCCTCTTTGCCCTCCTTTGGAAGAAAGGTAATATTTGGATGAAGACCATCTGGCTATCTGAGAAAGGGTACAGGGCTTGTGTGGAAATGTGGGCCTCCCTCCCCACTGCGACAGGTCCTACGTCAACTTTGCTCTTCAAAGAGCCATCCCGTGAAAAATGTCCAAGTCAGCTTTGTGCCTCAGGTACCCTCCCTGCGCTCGGGAAGCCTCCTCTTCCTCCTCCCCTGCTGCAGCCCTGCCATCTTTTGTCTTAGATCTCTTCCCTGCTCAGGCCAGTCTGGAGAGTGCAGACCTGTTCCCAGTGAGGAGCTCCGTTCCTTGGCCATCTTCATCTATGTTCCCAGGCGATAATTCACCGGAGACTAGATAGTCTTCTCAGATTAATAGCATAGACGAAAGGACTTTGGGGCTCCGTGATGAGGGAGTTACGTGATCACCTCATTGAGCCCACAGAGCTAGAGGTCTAGAACAGAGGTCTGCTATTGGGGGTTAATAACTTGCCCAAGGTCACCCCCTTCTAAGTGACAGAGAAGAGATTCTAACTTTGTTTATGTTATTCCAAAGTCCATGTTCTTCCCAGACATGCTTCCAAAATGCTCTCCATGGATCAATTCCTGCCAGTCTGTAGTGTTCTCCCTCCTGCCCAATGCCCCATTCTCAATGAAACCAATGCATAGAACTAGTTAGTATTCAAGCCACACACCCTTTCCCATCACCCAAGGGAAATCTCTGTGACAGTCAACATGTGCAGGAGGGAACCTGCCTTATCATGGGCACGTGCGCGCATACACACACACACACACACACACACACACACACACACACACACAGAGCACCCTTACACTTCCAAAATATTCCAGCCCCAAGTGGTCACTGCATCTAGAATGTAATTTCCTTTTCAAAATAACTTAAGAAGTAGCTTGCCAGCAAACAACAATTAAACCTTAGTAACTAATGCAGACTCTGAGGGAGAAGGGGAGCCAAGCAGATTTAGCCCAATTCAATACTTTTACCATGTGAGTCCTCTGAAAATGAAATGCTAACTTAGAGGTTACATAGAATTAACAAGCAACAAATGTTTACTCTGCCTAGGAAGATAAGCTGCCCCTTGGGGACAAACTTAATAAATGAATTAAACATGATGGCTACATACTTTAAATGAAATAGACAAAAATTTCCCAAGCCATGAGTAGAGGCAAATAAATAATGAGAATAGAGGCTAGACCTGAAAAAGTTAAAGCTGTGTCAAGGACTCCACATCCCATCTAAATTGGATTGTGCTAATACAATTGGAGCTGCAGGGACAAGGCAGGGGGCGCAGTGGGGAACTGCACAGGTCCACAGTTGGAGGTCCTCAGCCTGCAAGGAGCATGCCTCTGCGTTTATTGCATTCCCACTTTATGAAGCTCCAGCTCACCATCACAGCCAGAGTCAGGACTGTCGGAGTTCTCAGAATTCCATGGTTAATGTGGTTAACCAGAAACGCTTTAGTAAATAGGATGTACCAGGCAGAAGATCCTCTGAGCATAACAGCCGTCAGCTCCATTCAAACAGCTGTGACCCCACTTTCACGATTCCCCCAAGGTTGGGCTTGTCAACTATCCTAGAAGAGAGTAGGGAGTTTCTGGACCCTCATCTGAGATTCAGCGGCTCGCTCTGTACTTCCTGGACATTTGTATGTAATTTTGCCTGAATTGCATGCGGCCATATGGTCTCAGGTGCCGGAGTATACAGACTGTGGAAGGGTGAATGAAGGGGAACCTCCATCGCTGTGGCAATGGGGGGCAGTGTTATCCATGCTGGGACTTCCTGGTGCCATGGCTGCTTCGGGGTCACCCATGATCCTGTAAGTAATCCCTCACTCGTGCTCTGTAAATAAGCCCAGTAAGCTCATTAGCCTCCAGCTGTACTCTGGGAGAATAGCACTTTGGTTTGTTTGTGCTTTACAAGAAGAGGGGAGACATCTGTCTGTATCCACAGTGAAACAGTTTTCAGTTTCCTGTTCCAACCACCTGCTGCCATGCTTCCCTGCCATCATGAACATCTAGACCTCTGGAATTGTAAGCCAAAATAAACTCTCCCTTAAGTTGCTTTTGGGTAATGGTATTTTATCACAGCACCAGTAAAGCTACTAATGCAAGAGCCAACAGGACTGCCTGACTGCCTGGCCTGTTTTATAGGGAGACTAGGTGGAAAGAGGGATTAGCTTTACCTTCATAAGTAGTAAGAGGAGACAAGGAGTCTGAGGAGAAAGATCGTGGATTTAACTGGGCATCATGGTGCTTGTCCATAATAGCAGCACTTAAGGGTAGAGGCAGGAGGATTATAACTTCATGGAAAACCTGGGCTGCATGGAGAGTTCAAGGATATCCTGGGTTACATAGTGAAACCCTGGGTGGTAGTTTGAATGTAATTGGCCCCCATACACTCATTGGAAGTGGCACTATTAGGAGGTGTGGCTTTGTTGGAGTAGGTGTGGCCTTCTTGGAGGAAGTGTGTCACTGTGGGGATGGGCTTTGAGGTTTCCTATGCGCAAACTACACCTAGTTCAGTTTACCTCCTGCTGCCTTTGGATCAAGATATAGGACTCTCAGCTCCTTCTCCAGCACCATGTCTGCCTGCAAATGCCATGTCCCATCATGATGATAATGGACTAAACCTCTGAAACTGTAAGCCATTAAATGTTTTCCTTTATAAGAGTTGCCATGGTCATGGTGTCTCTTCACAGCAATGGAAACCCTAAGACACCCTGTGTTTTAAAAAAGAAGTCTGGAGATGCCGCATCTCTTCTTGCATGCTTGTCTTACACATGCAAGGCCCTGGCTTTGCGCTGTAGCACTGGGAGGGAGGGAAAGAGGAAGACAGGGAAAGGAGAAAATTGTGAGTTAAAATTTGCACTAGGTATGTCTTCAGAAAGCAATAGGATAACAGACTGTGAAAAGGCATCTTCACGCCAGGTAAACGACAAAGACAAGCTTTGTGTCGAAAGTCTACAGCCTTCAAACAAACGCCAAAAGACTCAAGCCCCACCCACTTGTCACTCCCTGATTAGAAGCCTGAAGGTGTTTCTGTGTGCTGTTTGTGAAGCAGGCCTCAGTTTCCCCAATATCCCAAGGCTCATTGGGCTTCTATCTTAGGGTCATTCAAGGGAACCCATGAAACAGCTGCCCTTCCTGGCAGCTCACCCCAGGTGCAGTGATCACTCAGTTGATCCCATAGCAAAGGACTCCGTGTCTCTATGCCGAGTATGCCGTGGAGGTTGTGCCCCGAGCATCATGGATGCTGCCGTTCTCTTGTTCTGTCTTTGGGTGCAGTCAATGGTTAGTTCCTGCAGGTGTCCAGATGCTCAACTCCATTCCAGCTCCTTGTCCCGGGGTGCTAGACCTGCATGCACTGCAGCTTCTCTCTCTAGGAGTTAAAGAGTTCAGTTTCAGCCCCCTACCAGGACTCAGCTCCCAGTGCCAACGATCTTGTACATGCACAAGATTGCTCTTGGCCTACATTTTTTAATAAATTACCATTTTCTTATCTGAGCACACAAAAGACTTTAAGCACAGAAACTTAAGCACCATGTATAATGATGTTTCCCATGTAAAATTGGGAGGATAGCCTCATCATTGCTTTGGTTTTCTGTGAGATCACTTTGATCCAGGGCACTCCTGTGAGCCATGTGACTCCTTTGAGGATGGTGCCAAAGCAGATGCCAGGGTAGAACTCACTAGAACATCCACCCTGTGTGAAGTCAGAGTGGCTACAAGGTTGCTCCAGTGAGGCCAAGGATCAAAGATGGAGAGCAGAAACCCTTCCTTTCTTGACTCCAGCTCGGTGGATGTCAACCGTGACTACAGATCGGGCTCATCTGAGGACCTCCGCCTTTCCCCAGGAAGGGTCATCATTCTGTATGTTTGGTTTTTTTTTTTTTTAAGCTTCTTTTGTTTTTTGCTTTTTGAGAGGGTCTCACTATGTATCTCTGGCTGGCCTGGAACTCATTATGTAGCTCAGGCTGATCTTGAACTCACAGAGATCTGCTTCCCTCTGCTCCTGAGCGCTGGTATCAAAAGCATGCGCCACCATGCCTGTCTCATTCTGTCATCTTTACTCATGACACATGAAAATGGAATGACCTTTCAGAAGAAACTGAAAATGCTCCTGCATCCTCATCTGGTTGGCTGTTATGTGAATTACACAGAAAACAAGAAGGTATGGGGAATGGGCCTGTCCAACACCAAAATGCCTAGGGAATCTACTGGCACCAAGTGGTAACCTGGACCACTCAGAGTTCCCCTGGGTGCTTCTGAAGCTGCTCCTGGGACCAGACCTTCCCGCCAAATTCTGAGTGTGCCTTAGCTCTTCCTCCTTCTCTCTGCCTAAAGAACACGCCAAGTCCAGTTAATGACCCTGCTCAACCCTTGAGTGACTGATGACAAAGGCATCTTATGCAGAAGGCTGGGGAAGGGGCTAACAGCAATAACAGAATTGGGTTCTGGGATCCCAGGGCCATCACCATGACCACAGCTGGATTCAGGGCACAGGCAAGAAGTTCAGAGTCCTTAGCCCTGAACAACCCAACATATCCTGTCCTACATGAGCTCTAGCCCATCTCAGCAGCACCTCCAGCTCTGACACTGAACTCAGTCTCACTGTTACCAGAAACCCAGCCACGCTCCACCTCCACTAACAGGCCCTATCTGGCCAACCAAAGCAGGCAGACGGCACAGAGAGCTGAAGTCAGAGTCACATGACCTGGCCTTGGAGGCCTCTTCTGTGAGGCCCTGTTGAGCACTGCAGAACCTTACCCCTTTCCAAGGATGGAAAGCATCCCTCAAGCTCAGGTTGAGGATAGCCAACAGGGCTGTGCGAGGTGTGTGTCTGCCAGGGTCATGGGCTTCCTGACCTGACCTCTGCCTGTGAGAACAGCCATCCCCACACGGATGCACACTTGCATTTTAGAGTTGAGGAACAGTTGTAGGTGTGAACAGCTTGGGGGCTGGAGATGAGTAAGATGAGGTGGTCCTCAGAGTGTGGCTCAGCCCAGGGAGGGGCTGAGAAGGGAGGGGAAAAGGCACCAGGAGCTGGTGAGGCCTCCCAGAAAGTCTGGCTCAACTTCCTCTTAGCAACGGAAGCAGAGACTTCATCCAGAACCACTCAATGTGTTGACAGCAGAAACTGGGTGGGAACTCAGGCCCTAGCTTTTCCTTCCAGGTCCTTCTGGTCCTTGCAGCCACATGGCTTCCCGGAAACCACATGGCTTTAGCAAGACAAGGCAAGGCTGGAACATACCAGGGTGGTCACAGGAAACAAGTGCTTCATAAAGGAAGGGCAATGCCGTCAGAGATGACGTAAGCTGACATGTAACTGAGGTAACTAAGGAACAAATGGGGACCAATGCTACTGGGACTCTCAGGGAGACAGTGAAGAAGTTACCCCAACTTCAAAGGGTGTGAAGGTGACAGGTTCAGGAGAAGGCTACGTGTTCTTACGTGACATCGCCCAGGCCGAAGAAAAGGGAACTGTAGCTGAAAGGTGTGTTTGCATGCTCAGGGGTCTGACCTTCTGTCTAAGCCATGCAGAAGCTTGAGTGGATTGGGAAAGCCCTACTCGATTGGCACAGGTGACAGTCTTAAGTGGACACGTGTGAAGACCCAACTATTAGCAGCAACGTGGTTATCTGGCTATTCTCTCACGGCTGTGCTTACCCATTCATTTCCAACCCCAGATTTTTCTGTTCTGTCCAATTCCGCGTTGTTCTTCAAGCAGGAGTTTTTCTTTGTTTAGAACTTCATTCATTCTTAGCATGTTAATATCTCAAGGAGGACAGCTGATCCTGGCTGGAAAAACCATCCCCACCTCATTTGAGCACTGCCCCCACCCAGGGATGGCAGGTGCTCTAGCAGTGACCTCTGACCCAGTCTCTGTGCCCCCAGCAGGAGCATATTAAGAAACTAGTACACAAATTCCTCAGGTTCAGAGGTCATAGATTTTGTACAAATCCCATGCTGTGTATCCAAGGCCTCATCAGGACTTGCTGTTATGTTCTGGGGGAATGTTTGAAAACTGTTAAGCCTTAGAAGAAGGTCTAAAGGCTGTTGTTTGAGGGATTGGGAGAGCAAGCTATATTGGTAAAGTATTTGCCATGCAAGCATGAGGGCCTAGTTTGATTTTCCATCTCCCACCTAAAAAGCCAGGTGCAGTGACACATGTCTGTAACCCCAGAGCTGGGGAGGTGGAGATGAGCCACCAGCTAGCTGAGTCTGTGAGATCCAGGTTCTGGGAGACCCTGTCGCCAAGATAGGATGTGAAGCAATTGAAGGAGCACCCGACCTCAACCTTGCCTCCACATACCACACACACACACATGTGCACCCACAGGCACACACACATAACACACATATATAAACACACATACATGCACACCACACACACACACATACATACACACACACACACACACACACACACACAGTGATGGAAACCCACTGCTGGTGTCCGGGTTTATAAGCCCACTCCCCTTTCCTCTTGTCATTGGACATCCCACATGCCACAGACAGACTCCCACTCAAAGGCAGCTTGCAAACCTAAGAAACTTAAGTATGAATCCCATAATCAGAGTTGCTTTTTCGATTTAAACAAACCATTGTTTTCTAGGTCAAGATGTATTTGTTATCATTCCCAGAGTCACTCCACTGAGTCTCTGGTTATCATAACCACAGAGAGACAGCTGATCAGTCTTCGCTGCGGGGTAAAAGCGGCGGCATTTTCAAGATTTCTGGTTTCACCCTTTTAACCCAAAGACTAACTATAAATAGACGCAAAGTCTGGGGTTTCCATGGCTGAGTGCTGCTATAAATAGCTTTAGACATTTTCCCACTTCATGCTTTCTAAAAGAACATTCTCTACTTCCCTTCTTGGATAACCTCTGGGAATAGAGCAAGGCTGCATTCAGAATTTTATTAAGGGAGCTTGACAGAACTGCTAATGAGCCTCCCAGCAACCATGAGTGTCCCTCAAATATTAAAAACAAACCTGAGAATGAAATGATTTCATTCGTGTGTTCAGTTAAACAAATATTTAAATGTAAACGTATTTCTAGGAAAGACATTTTCAACGTAAGCAAGCTGTTAATATTTACATTCACTTTCTCATGTCCCTGGGAATTTTCTTCTAAAACACAAAACTAAGCCTAAGCCTAATGATTTAGCAGTTCAAATGAAACAAGTATGCTCTGCTTTCCTTCCTTAGGTGGGCCACTGTGGGGGGTGTGAAAAAAATGTGTTACCTTCAACCCCCTCACAATACCACCCAGAAAATGAGGTGCCCGCCTAGCTCCCTGGTGTGAGAAAGTTTGTCTTCTTCCTTGAGACTATTCATGTATCCCATCCCCCCAACCCCCCGCGTCCCCTGCACGCGCGCACACACACACACACACACACACACACACACACACACACACTGCAAGGACACTTCCTGATGCTGCGCTGTTGTAGGCTCCCTGTCCTGCTCTGCTCTCCCGTGATGCTGACTTGGGGAGGTTGAAGCAGAGCATCGCAGAAAGGCCTCTGCACATGTCCAATGCCTGCCTGCTAGCAACCTCTGCTGGTAGCTATTTCCAACAGGGAAGGAAATGAAATGGCAAGGAAGCTAAGCAGAGAAAGGGCAGGTTGAGACAGCCCCAAATCAGGCCCTGGGTTTGTGTTCTGTTTAAGGGTGGGCAGTAGAAGAGCTGTACAAGATGCTGAAGCTATTAGTGAGGTTTTTTAAATTCATTTTATGTGCATTGGTGTGAGGATGTCGGATCCCCTGGAACTGGAGTACAGACAGGTGTGAGCTGCCATGTAGGTGCTGGGCATTGAACCTTGGTCCTCTGGAAGAGCAGCCAGTGCTCCTAACCACTGAGCCATCTCTCCAGTGCTGATATTGGTGATTTTTAAAACAAAGTATTTAAGCAGTTTTAGGCTTATAGAAAATATTGAACAGTAAATAAATAAGGTTCCGATGTGCACTGTTACTTTGCTCTGTTTTCAATCTTGCAAAATCATAGGGCATATTGGCTATAATTTTAATTTATTTATTAAAATCTAGCCCACAGTTTAAGTTAAATTAAATTAAGTCATTGCTTGTGTTGGACACTCCATAGGTTTGGGCAAGTATAAAAATGACACAATTATAAATGTTATACAAACTAATAGATTATTCTCTCCCCAAGACTCCCGACTCTCCACCTACTCATTTTCCCGTCCCCCAAATCCTTGGCAACCATTCACCAATCATGTCCTCCATGGTTTTGCCTTTCCCAGAATGGCATGCAGTTGGAATCAGCAACACATAGCCTTTCTAACTCAGCTTCAGCATTGAAGTTCCCTCTGTGTCATTTCGTGTCTTGATACAGCATTTGTTTTCAGGGCAGAATAATATTCCATCTCTTGGACTAGCCACAGTCCGTTCATTCACAGACTGAAGGACACCTTACTTTTTCCAGGTTTTGGCAGTTATGAACAAGCGGTGATCCCCTGTGTGTAGGCTTTTCTGCACACATAAATTTCCAGTTCCTACTGGGTGGCGGTGGTGGTGCACACCGTTAATCTCAGCACTCCGGGGGCAGAAGCAGGTGGATCGCTGTGAGTCTGAGGCCAGCCTGGTCTACAGAGCGAGTTTCAGGACAGCTAGAACTGCTATATAGAGAAACCTTGTCTCGGAAAACAACAACAACAACAAAACAAACAAAGAAAAAAATTCAATTCCTTTGGCTAAATACCGAAGAATGTGATTAGCAGATCACAGTACATTTAGTACTTTAAATTTTTAGTTACATTTGTATTCATTTATTTTGTGCATGTGCATTTGGGGTCAGCGCACCTGTGGAGGTCAGAAGACAACTTGCAGAAGTCGGTTCTCTCCTGCCACCAGGTGGGCCCTGGGATCAAACTTGGGTCCTCAGGCTTGGCAGCAGGCCCCTTTCCCACTGAACCATCTCACCAGCCCAAGGTTTAGTTTTATAAGACACTACCATACCCTCCTCCACAAGGGCTGTTTCAGGATGCATCCAATCAGCAATGAGAGAGTGTTCCTGTGACTCCTTTGGTGGCAGCAGTGTTCTGTGCTTGGCCATTCTCACAGGTGTGCAGTGGATGTCATGGCTGCATCTAATTTATAGTTCCTGGTACATGTTGCTAAACACCTTCTGCATACTCAATCACCTCTGTATATTTTCTCTGTGAAGTACGTTAAGATATTTTCTCCATTTGAAGTTGTCCATTTTTGTATCACTGAAGTTCTGTCTGTATATTGGATATCAGTTCTTTACCTGATGTGTTTTGCAAAAACAAACATCCATCACACAACTCTTTGTTTCTTCTCTTAAGGTGATCACTGAACCAGCATTTGTCATGGAATCTCAGAAGACATTTAAAAAGAAAAACTCAGCTGAATGGATTCTTCTGACTCTTTTTATAAAGTTAAAAAAAAAAGTGTGTGTGTGTGTGTGTGTGTGTGTGTGTGTGTGTGTGTGTGTGTATGTACCACCTGTAGGGGTGCCTGCAAAGGTCGGAAGAAGTCACTGGATCCTCTGGGTGGAGTTGTAGTTATAAGCAATTAATTCCCCAGTCTGAAAACCAAAGTCAGGTCCTCTGAGAGAGCAGCAAGTGCTCTCAACAATGGAGCCATCTGTCCAGGCCCACCTCTGACACTTAAGGAGTCCATAATACATACATATGTCCATAATGAGGAAGGCCATGCAGTTGTAAACCAGTTCCAAGTACTTCACCCACCTTGAGGCCATTCTACTAAGTGAAACAAGCCAGTTACAAAAAAAAAAAATGCCACATAATTCCATGTTTCATTAGATGTCTCAGGGGCCAGATCCACAGTAACAGAAGGTAGAAGGTGGCAGCCAGGGCAGTTCTGGGTTTCCGGAATGAAGATATCTGAAGAAAGGATGCACAGCTATGTGCATTTCCTCAGCACTGCTGGGATGGACGTCTAAAATGAGCTAAGGAGGCAATTAGTTATCAAAGTGGATGGAGTGCCGTGGGAGGTCAGACACACGGGTGGTAAGATTGCGGTTTGGTGTGTAATCAGTGATCATCTAAATGGGCTTGAGAAGTTTCAAACCGTTTCATTTCATTCTTTGAAAGCTTTGGGTGGGGGGAGGATGTAACTTAGTTGGTAGAGTGCTAAATGCACAAAGCCCTAGGTTTAGTCCTCAGTGCCATATTCAAAATAGAGCATGATGGTACACACCTGTTATCCTGCAGTTGGGGAGTTGAGGCAGGAGCACTAAAAATTCAAAGTCAGCCTGGGCTACATGGAACCCTATCTCAAAATGTGTATGTAAGTTTTTGAAGGAATGCAGAAGGTTGAAGCACAGTGAATGGCATGCGGGAGTCTAAAATAGGGACAGAGACAATGGTGACAATCCAACTTTGAAGACGTGGAACCCTTCCCCTAAGCAAGCCTTGAGAGAAAGAGCAAAGAATCAATCGGACAAGCCATTATCCAAAGGAACATAGGCAAGCCAGTTGCTGGGTGGGAGGAAAACTTAAAAATAACAAACCAGGCCTGGTGGTGCACACCTTTGTTCCCAGCACTCAGGAGGCAGAGGCAGGTGGAGCTCTTTAAGTTCAAAGCTAGCCTGGTCTACAGAGTGTGTTCCAGGCCAGCTAGGGCTGCATAGAGAGACCCTGTCTCTTACCTACACACACACACACACACACACACACACACACACACACACACACACACACAAAATCAGTACAGGACATACCAAGACATCAAATTCTCAGCACAAAGGAGATACATTACCCCACAGGGGCAAGTAGAGGTGTGGGGGGGTAAACAAGAAAGAAAGGCAAGAGAGGGTGTTTCTGCAGGAGTGGGTTTTTAAGGGAAAAGTGGGGGGAGTCTGTGCTAAGATGAGCTGGTAAATCCTGATTGGACATATTAGCCAAATAATTTATTTCAGTTGTTGGACCTTGGTGTTTTGTCTCAGGAATGAGTCAGTGGCCAAATAAGGGAATGGACCTTGGGGGCTAGCTTTAGGAATGTCATGGTTTTTAGCAAGGGGGAGGGGAAGGGTAAAGGGCAAAACCAGTCTACAATGTTTGCCATGCTCGGGCCTGTGTCTGCCACACTCGGGCCTGTGTCTGCCATGCTTGGGCTGTGTTTGCCATGCTTGGGCCTGCTAGAGCCCCTTCACTTACTGTGGGAGTCATTCAATGCACATTGGTGTGATTGAAGGCGATTATTCAGACAGTAAGTCATAAGCCTAACATGTGGGCAGAACCAGAAGAGAACATACAGTTAAGAAAAGTTTCACTCTGGTGCATTCAAGTACATTCCTGGTGCCTTCTGTGCACCAAGTTCAGTTCTGAGCACTGGGGATACAGGACTTGCTGAAGCCATAAATCTCCCTTTCTCCGTGCAGCTTATGCACAAGCGTGTGTGGTAGAAAGTAACCCCAAAGCTTGGTACTTCTAATCCCAGCATGGGTGGCAGCAGCAGGTGGATGCCTGTGAGATCCAGGACAGCCAGGGGTACACAGTGAGACCTAACACATTCAAGTGGGAAGTTGTCTTTAGCAATGAGCATCAGGTCATCTCACAGTGTATGCATCTGCCAGGCTTCTCTGAAGATACAGAACCCCTCTATTAGATCTAGTGACCTGGGACTTGCTTCCTCCTGTAATGTCTGGTAAACATGCCGCCTTTTCTTGGGTGCTCCATATTCAGATGAGTGAAGCCTGGAGTCACCACCAAGTAAAGAACTTTTGTGTCCTGTTGGATAGGGACTTGAGCCAAGCTGGGGAGGGTAGATGTAAAAGAGGCCATTGTGGAACTTCTGGTCCAGTAGAGCTCACACATGAAGAGGACTTCTAGCAAAAATGACCATGGAGTGGAGCTCAGCCAACCCATGGAATCATAGAAAACCATAAGCCATTCTTCTAAGCACCTGAATTCTGGGGTGGTTTGTTATGTGCCTGCTGTGGGATGTCTTTCTGTAGGCTGTGAATAGGTGTTGTTCTGACTGGTTGATAAATAAGGCCGTTTGGCCAATGGCGAGGCAGAATAAGATTAGGCGGTACATTTGAACTGAAGAGAGAGAAGAAGAGAGGAGAGTAAGAGAGATGTCAGCTGCTGCTCAAGGAGCAACAAGATGCCAGCAGACCAGTAACGCCACGGCCATGTGGCAACATATAGATTAATGGGGATGGGTTCATTTAAGTTGTAAGAGCTAGCTAGCGAGAAACCTGAACCAATAGGCCATAGAACTGGTAATTAATACAAGCTCCTGTGTAATGGGCGGGACACAGGAAAACTTCTGACTACATGTGCCTAATTGAAATAATAGGTTAAAC
>CABHPP010147681.1:51802-66177 GCA_902168425.1 Peromyscus attwateri | reverse complement strand
GATGGATAGTGACGTCATCGAACGATCGGGATCCGAACTCGCCACCTCAGCCACCAGAGCACAGATGCCTAACCTCAGAGCCACCTCTCAGGGTCGCTCTAATTTTTTTTTTTTTGAGCTAAAGTCTCACTAGCCTAGAATCCACCAACTAGGTTACTCTAGCTGTCTAGAGAGGCTCAAAGATCTGCCCATCTCTGCTTCCCGGGCACTGGGATCACAAGGGCATCACCACATCTAGCATTTTTTTTTTAACCTGGGTTCTGCTATCTCTCTAGCTCTAACTTCACATATTTTTAAGGGCTTAAAAAAATCAAATGTTTACCAATGAGCTTAGCAGTATAGAGGGTGTACATAGAAACGTGTTTTGCATTGATTCTGAGGAGTCTGTTGGTATTACACAGCTTCTCAAATGTCTACATGGTATCAAGCCCAGGGAAAATGATAAGAAAATTCTCATTTTAAAATGTAACAAGCTAATCATAAAATCTATAAGAACATCACAATATAAAAAGCCACCATTTATCTGGCCTTTGGTTTCCTTTAGCATCAATTGTGAATTGGAACCACCTCCACCCACCTCTACCGGGTCTTTGCCTTGGAGAACTTCCTTTTCATGGTTCACAACACAGTGAATTTGAAACCTGTTTCCCTCCTATAAGTGAGACCCTCTGCCCTGTTTAGAAGGGGTTACGAAAACACAGGGCGTTTACAAATTTCGGATGAAACCTTAGAATTAAGTAACTTGAATGTGAAAACAGCAAACGGTACACACCTCAAGCAAACCACTTTGTAGCGTTTTCAACATGGTCCAATTTGGGTATCTAGAATTCAGCGCCACCGTTATCATCTTGGTTTTCCAAACATTTTCCCCTTGGTATTGAGTGATTCTATCAACTACATCTGTGTGAGTAATCCTAAAATGTGAGGTTTGTAAGGGTCCTGCAGAGGGCTGGAGAGATGGCTCGGTGGGTAGGAGCACTTGCTGCTCTTGCAGAGGACATGGGCTCAAGTCTCAGCACCTACATAGTGGCTCACAACCATCTTTAATTCTAGATTTGTGTATTTTCTTCAAAAGACTTCACCAATGAAACAGCAACTGTTCAAATTAACATAGCCCAGGAAGCATGATTAAAAATTAAGGAAATTGCCGGGTGTTGGTGGCGCACGCCTTTAATCCCAGCACTCGGGAGGCAGAGCCAGGCGGATCTCTGTGAGTTCGAGGCCAACTTGGGCTACCAAGTGAGTCCCAGGAACGGCGCAAAGCTACACAGAGAAACCCTGTCTCAAAAAAACAAAAAAACAAACAAACAAACAAAAAAAAGAATTCATGCTTTCCCGAGAGCAGATAGCAAGTAAAATGAACATTTGTATGACCACGTTTCCACTATGGAAGTTTCAAATGATGTGCTGAGAAAGAGACTCTCTCTCTCTCTCTCTCTCTCTCTCTCTCTCTCTCACACACACACACACACACACACACACACACACCACCACCATACTTATATGTTTATATACCACTTCTGTGTCAACATATACACACTTTTTATGTTGGTAGATAGATTTACTAAATGTATTTTCTGCTTTCCAAGGCAATATAGTTTTTTTTTAAAAAAATCAATAAATTATTTAAACAAACTCAGTGGTTGGTATGCTGGGGATGGAGAACAATGTCTATCACTTTTAGAAAATATTTCACCTCTCTTTTATAGAGGTTTCCTCTTCTTGGGGCCTCCTGGTATCACTAAAGGAAAAGAAACCATGGTAAATATAACTAGCATAGTTATAATTGCAATGTTAGTTACAGTACAGTGTAAGATATTAGAACAGTGTAGCAGTTTTGGAACTTAAAAAAAATCAGTTTAGGTGTTTATATTTTCATATTATCTCAGGTCTTGATTGCTTAAGAACTATTAATTTTGATAGAAGAATTAGACCTGTTTTATATGCAGCAGGCTGTTGACTATAACTAAACAAAGGCTTGGAGTTTTCTGGTTGAATGGATATGGCCAGGAATCGGTGATCCAACATTGTTGTCAAATGAAACACTCACAGTAGATGATATCTGCATTGGCTCAAAACCATGTGGTTCTGGTTTGGGTATGCTTTTCTGTAACCCTGAAGTTTCAAAGAAGCTGGGAATTGTTTTTGTACTGATTTTTTCCTCTGTTTGATTTTAAGAAAACCAATGAAGCCCGCTGACAGTGAATGTAGGGTCGCCTGAGGACGTCAGAGGGACCTCAGTCAGCAGAGTGCTCCCTGAGCAAGCATGAAGCTCCAAGTTCAACCCACAGTACTGCAAGGGCTTGGTGTCATAATAAATGTCTGTCATTACAGCACTGGGGGGTGGAGGCAGGAGGATCAAGTTCAAAGTCATCCTTGGCTACATAGTGAGTTCAAGGGCCAGCCTGAGATACAGGAGACCTTGTCTCCGGGAAAAAAAGTGCATCCAAAAGATGTGGCATTTGCCTAATTTCTAATTCCTATATCTCTGGGAGGAAAATAGATTCAGGAAATGATACTAAACACATGCTAAGGTAGTTTTGGAGTCTGAATTTATTTTAGCATGGAATCTTAGTATTTCCGATAGTAGTCAGTGGAAACCCAGAGTACTGTCTAGTTCTAACACATGCACTCTTTTTTTTTTTTTTTTTTTTTCTTCTTCAGTAAAAACCAGGTCTGGGGGGATAGAGAAAGAGTTCCATGGTTAAGAGCTCTTGTTCTTGCAAAGGACCCAGTTTCAGTTCCCAGCACTCACACGAAGGCTCACAACTATTCTAACTCCAGTTCTAGAGGATCTGACGCCCTCTTAGGATTTCTGTGTCCATCAGGCATGTATGACGTGCACAAACAGACAGTCGAGCAAAATGCTCACACACATGAAGTAAAATCTAAAAAAACAAAACAAGACAGAACACTCTCCCCACCGCCCCCCTCACACCTGTCACTCACCCCCATGTCCCGCCCCCTCACGCCTGTCACTCATGACGTCACGGGCTGCCCCCATGCCAGGTCCCGGGCTGGTGTCTATGCTGCTTTGAGATTGCTAGGATGGAGCTGGCTTGAGGTGAAATCTTAGGTTCCTCATACCAGCTTTCCCACTCACCTAAGTATTGTTCCTCCAGCGTTTTGACAGAGTGCAATTATTTTGCTTTTGAGAGGTGGCGTGCGTTTGTTTGAAAAGGTTACTGGTAAAAAGTACCTGCTTCTGATCAGTATTGTGTGCTCAGGTCTGAGCTTAAGATCCATTTCACAGCTGCACTTTTCTAAATAAGCTGGGGAGGGGCTCGATGCCGATGGAGGTGTAGCAGCTGGTTCTCGCGACATTTAGAACTTCCGCAAGGATAGTCTTTGATTTGCTCCCTTGGGTCTTCTCAGCCCATGAGAACTCCAAAAGCATCCAAGACAGGAAGTTTAAAAAAGAAGAAAAGAAACCTTCCGTTAAATATGTTCAAGTCTCAGCGGCTGAATTTGCTCTCACACTAGTCTCCCGCAGCACGCTTCATTTTTCTATCGGTATTTGAATCAATTGTTTGAATGTGTCCAGTGGATAATAGAAAGCTTGCTGATTGTGTGTTACAGATATGAAAATGCCTAGGTCAAAGTGCTTCATCTATGAATCGATATGCACTCTTTTTATGCAGTTTTTCCTGTTAAGAATGTAGATTCTGGGGGCTGGGAATGTAATTCAGTTGGTAGGGGTTTGCCTAGTATGTACCAAGCCCTGGCTTTGATCCCTAGCACTGAATGAACCTGGTGTGGTGGCGGAGGCTTCTAATCCCAGCACTCAGGAGGTGGAGGCAGGAGGATCAGAGATGTGAAAGGTCTTCTTTGTCTACTTAGAGAGTTTGAGGCCAGCCTGGGCTCCATGAGACCTTATCTCAACAAAGCAAAATGAAAAGAAGATTCTGGAACCTGGTTTGCAAATGTGCTTTCAGTAGCTGTTGCACATGTTTCTCTGCTTGCTTTTGTTTCCTCATCATGTATAATATGAGCATTAGTAGCACCTGTTTCATTAAGAGTCATGAGAACTAAATCAGTGAACACACAGAGTTTAGAATACAGGGACTTGTGATCAATATTTATTAACTTTTGCATGCATGCACCTATGTGCTTGCACATGTATGTATTTGTATATATAAATAGTGTATAAGACAATAACTGACTAACAAATTTAATAATAGATAATGTCATTTTCAGTGTCTTAACACCTGCTCCCATCATTGGTCTGTGAAAGCTACTCTGTTCTGTGCCATTTTGAGGTAGGTTGACATTTTATCACCTGTATAAAGAAAACAGATGTAGTAGAATGTGCTGAGGAAAATGTCATCATTTCTTCTCTCATTTTATCCTTAACTACTTCCAAGGTCTGGAGAACACTTGGGAAATTGGGTAGATGGTAAGTTGTTGGAAGGAACTCCATGATCATGTGATTACATCATAGATGATGATGGACCAGATCACTGTGAGCAAACAACACAGCAAGGGACTTGGCACACCTTCTTCGTTCTTCCCCTTAACGGGAAAAGAGAAATGTTGTTTTCTTTTTTCTTTTCTGTCTAACAGCCTTTGCCTTTCCATTGATCTTTGGAGAATAAATACTTTTGTTCTTTTATATATCTAGTGGTTCTTTTGTTGAAGGGTGGGTGTATAGTGCGTTGTATTCTTGTGTGCACATGAGTATGTGTATGCAGGCCAGAGGAGGATGTAAAGTGTCGTTATTACTCTGCCTTATTCTCTGGACTCATGGCTTTCACTGAACCTGGAGCCCACTGTTCTGGTAGATGCGCTGGACAACAAGCCCCAAGTGATCCTCCTGGCTCTGCCCTGCCCAGGACTAGGGTTACAGGCATGTGTGGCAACACCAGGGATTTAATGTGGCACGTGCTGGGGACTTGAGGTCAGGTCCTCAGGCTTGTTCAGTAAGCACTCTTACCTACTAAGCCATCTTTCGGCCCTTGCGTTTTTCTGTTTGTCACATCTTGTCCAGATGTGGTGTAGGGGTAATACACAGAGAAATGGACACAGTGAGACCCAACCTGGAGAGAGAGAGAGAGAGAGAGAGAGAGAGAGAGAGAGAGAGACACACACACACACACACACACACACACACACACACACACACACACTGCTCAGAGCCCTTGGTTGACAGAGGTGACCTCCCCCATCTTACCAAATCTTAACACGGACTCTTGTTTGAGCTCGTGTGCTTAGCTTCACTTCCTCTGTGACGTTCTCAGATTGAATGCTTAGCATGGAGCCCGATCAGTACGGTACCTACTTTTCCTGTTGCCGGTTTCTCATTTTAAAGATCCAATTACCTCCAGTTCTTTTCTCGACTACTGCTGCAGGCCTGCTGACCTAATCATTCCCTCCCTTCTAAATTTCTGTCATTATCTGTGCTTAAAGCCGCAGGGCATACACTCCTGGTCCTGGGAGCTCCTGTGAAGGAGAGACTGTCCCCCACTCCTTTGCATGAGAAAGTAGCTCATAGTGTCTTAGTGCATAGTCTCAAGGACAACATTAAGGTCATCTCCTCATTTTCAGTGGCATTTGTTAGGTGTTATTAGACTTGCTTGTGCCATCCTTAGTTCTGCGGCACAGCTGATTGGCTCTTTAGAAACGCTGAGGCAGGCAACAGCCTGGGGGGCTCGGAGTGTCCATTGCTCTGAATCTGCAAGTTCACTAGCTGAGATTTTTCTCTCTAGAATCCGTGGGTTGTGACCCGCACAGGGGTTGAATATCAGCTATCCTTCCTATTAGATACTTACATTATGGTTCATAACAGTAGCAAAATCACAGTTATGAAGTAGCTGTTGGTTAAGCCATGCTGACGGAAGAGCTCTGGATGCTGTGGTGGCGGAAGAATCACAAGCCATGGTTACCTTTCTAGAGCTTGAGAGAGAGAGAGAGAGAGAGAGGGAGAGAAAGAGAGAGAGAGAGAGAGAGAGAGAGAGAGAGAGAGAGAGAGAGAGAGAGAGAAAGACCGAGCGGAGGGGAGAGAATACAGAAAAAGAGAGTGTGGAAAGAGAGGGCACAAAGAGGGCACGCCCGCTTTTTAGGCTGGGATGCCGCTGCAGGCTGGTGATGTAATTAAGGACATACTCCTTACAGTAGCAACAAAAATAATTTTATGATTAGGGGTCACCACAATACGAGGAGCTGTATCAAAGGGTGGCAGCATTAGGAAGGCTGAGAAACACTGCTCTAGATCCTTGCCTCTTTGTGACTGCCAAAGCCAGCCAGCTATTTGTTATATAATCATCCCGATAGACTATTGTCAAGTCCCTGCTAAATTTATAATTTCTTGTTCTTGGGAACTTATCAGTCAGAAGAGATTTCAATTTTCTTGATAGTGTTTGAAAGTACATCTCTTTGAACTCCATTTCTGGAAGATGTAGTGCTGATAAGATATATTATTGAAACTATTAAAATATTAACAGCTGACAGGTTTTGAGGGGCTCTTTGGTGTCAGACACCATTTTAAGTGTTTCATGCGTCAAACATCTTTCAAGCGACGCTGTCGTGTAACAGTCCTGCAAAGTATTTGGTTTTACTCCTGCTCTATCATTGAGCAGCTAAACCCAGAGGGTGGAGCATTTTAAAGCATTTTGAAGAGGAAAGCCTCCTGGGACCAGCCTTCTCCCTGGGCAGAGAAGTATGGCTGCCGGGATGGTCCAGTGCATTTTTGGGGTCTGGCTTTTTTTTTTTTTTTTTGGAGAAAGTGCCTGCTGAAGGAAGTACCCAGTGAAGGCAATGGTGTCACAATGAGCCCGAGCCCTTGTGCTTTTCAGTTGCTTTGGGTCATCTGTCAGTACGAAGTCTTCAAAGGAGCATGTGACGAGGATTGTCAGGCAGCTGGGGCTTGCTTTTTTTAGAATGTGCTTATTAGAGGACGTAATCTCTCCTCCTTCTTCCTTCCTTCTCTGTTTCTTGTCATTCATCATCATTGTTATCATCATCATCATCATCCTCATCATCACCATCATCATCTCTGTGTGTATAGGCTATGCAGGTATGAATGTACGTGTGCACATGCCTACTGCAAGCACGTGGAGGTCAGAGAACAACTTTCAGTTCTTGGTTCTCCTCTCCTTCCACTGTGGGCTTCTGAGACTGAACTCGGGGAGTCCGCCTTGCAGGCCAAGCCAGGAGCTCCTTTTCCCACTGAACCACCCCTAGCACCCACTTACATCCTTTCCACAGCCATTCACACCCCAAACATTTTCACCATCTGCGATAAAAAGTTTATCCTTATGAAACAGTGACTCCCCCTCCCTCTGCTTCACATTGCTTGGTAACCTGTCTCCGTGAGTTTGCCTGATCTAGTAGCTCTGCAACTGGAACCACACAATAGTTCTTTGGTGTCAGGCTTATTCAATAGGAATGTTTTCAAGGTTGATTCATATTATGGCGTATATCAAAAGCTCATTCCTTTTTATTGAGAAATGTGCTGCTATGTATATAGAACTGCATTTTGTTTATTCACTCCCTGATGATGCTGTTCATCCATTCAACTGCTAGGTTCTGGGTTAGTTTCCAAGGGGAGGTCATTGGCTGGTTCCCTTTTCTAAGTCCTCAGGGAATAAATACCATGTCACATCCAAGGACTGGCTTGGGGCAGTGTGTAGTGATGTCTGGGACTCTGACCTTTATGATGGCATGGGTACAGTAAAGACTGGTGGTTGGAAACCAGTTTCTATCAGACATTTATTGAAGTTCAAGTAGACATCTGCAGTTGTATTTGTCAACAGATGATATCCATGGCGGTTTCAGCACCCCCTCTCTGCCCATGTGCATGCACTTACTTCACACCCCGGATATCACTCTACTGCACACAGAGATCCTCAACAAGTAGTCTAGTGACCACGGACGTATGCATTTGGGTAAGCGACAGCCGAGCTGAGAAGTCCAAGGACACTTCAGATGTTCTTGTGAGTGGCCAGGTATGCGTATGCGATGAGCCATACTTTGAACTAGTGCATAGGGGGTGGGTAGGATTTGTGAAGGTCTAATGGGGGTGATGGAGAGTGTAGCAGGAAGAGGAAGCTCTTCAGAGTGTGGAACTGGGAAAGTGGGGCTATGTGTATGGTAGAAGGGTCATGTCAGGAAATAAGTAATGTGGGCCCTGGCCCCCACTGTGAGTGGCTGCCACCTTGCTTGCCGACCTTGACCAGATGTCCTCCCTATGTTGATTCCCTGCCGGTTTCCTTCTCACCTACCGATCACTGGAGGTTCTTCACCGGAGGTTCTTTGTTCGTGTATCCTGCATTTGGTGTAAACAGCTTAGATGCCAGAATGTAGAACATTCGGTAGCGAACTTCTGCCCTCCGGGGATCCTCCATTGTGCTATAAGCCTGTATTTAAGGTTTCTTCCCTCTTTCAATAAATGGCATTCGGCATTCGGCATTCAGCCGTGGCGAATGACTCTCTGTCTCCTGTCTCTTATTTTTTAATCCACAGCCCCTTGCTCGGACATGGTGAATGGGTTACAGTAATGCGGGCGTTACTGCAACAAAGTAAGGTGTCACAAGTTGGTGAGATAGCAGGTGTTGATTCTGGGCTCTGGTGGTGCACCTCTCTAACATTTGGGAGCCTTGGGGCAATGTTTGACTAAGCTGCTCTGAGCACCAGTAAGTTAAGAAAAGCCCTGCATTTGTTGAGGGTTCCTATGTTCAAGGGTTGATGTTAAGTTGGGTCCTAGGAAAGCTGAAAGTGGCACTCAAGATAGATTCTGGGGAGGACTAAGTTCAGTGTGTGTGTGTGTGTGTGTGTGTGTGTGTGTGTGTGTGTGTGTTTCATTGTTGTGACAACGTACCCATTAAGCAAGGAAGAACTTAGTTGGGATCATAGTCTGAGCTAATCATTATTGTTTCTGGGCCTGCACTGAGGCAGATCTTAGTGGCTGAAGTGGGTGATAGAGGGCTGCTCATTTCATGATCTCATGGTAAAGGGGAAGCAGAGAGAAAGAGAGAGCAGAGGGGAGGGGAGAACAGGGATAAGATAGAACTCACAAAAACATGCTCCTAGTGGCTTCCAACTATCCCTCTTGAAGTTTCCACCACCTCTCAACATTGCCATTAAATTATTAACCCACCGGTTAGGGTGGAGTCTTAGTATACAATTGCTTTTCTTGAACTCTATACCTTGAGCATTGCATTGGGGACTAAGCCTTTCATGGGTGTTTTTGAGGTGTGTGTGTGTGTGTGTGTGTGTGTGTGTGTGTGTGTGTGTGATTTTGTATGCCAGTCATAGCAGAGGGGCAGCAAGAAGGCATCCAGAAGAAATGCAGAAATGAAAGAAAATAAAAAAAATAAATCAAGAATATAATCTCAAAAGCTAGAGGAAGAAAGTTGCCTCGAGGACATGTTTAAAGCTGAAATAACATTTCAAAGAAGGATATCTGTGCTATTAAAAGGAATCTCTGTGTGTACACAGCATATATGTGTTTATTCCTGTGAGTGGCTACTATGATACAGTGTGGAGGTCAGTGGACAACCTTAGGTGTCAGTGTGGCCTTCTATTATGTTTAAGACTGTGTCTCTCATTGTTTTCCACTGCATATGCCAGCTAGCTGACCTACAAGCTTCTAGACCAGTGGTTCTCAACCTTTTAACACTGCGACCCTTTAATACTGCTCCTCACGTTGTGATGACCCCCGAACCATGAAATTATTTTCATTGCTACTTCATGACTAATTTTGCAACTGTTATGAAGTGTAACATAAATAGCTGTGTTTTCTGATGATCTTAAGTGACCCCTGTGAAAGGGTCTTCATGCTTTTGCAGCAAGCTGTTTACACTCTGAGCCATCTTCCGAGCCCTGCTGTCGGTGTCGACCAGCAGCAGGACAGAGGTAGTGTGGTGGGTGGGGTCTCAGAGTAACCTCTAGCAGTGGAGGGAGAATGAATCCAATATGCAATGGGCTTAAAGCAGAAGGTAAGGCTGAGGAAATACAATCACTACAGAGGGTAGACTCTCAAGTGGTTGAAGAAAAAGAGGCACCTACCTCAGTAGCTAGAGGGGACAGGATACTTAAACTAAGTTGTGAGTCACTGAGAGGTGATTAACGTCATCAAAGAGGGCTTCATTTGGCTTGGTGTTTATTATAATTTGAATATGACTCATCCCTCAAAATAAAACCTCATGTGTTGAAGGCTGTGTTCCCATCTGATGGGGATGCTGAGAGGTGACTGGACCCTGAGGATGCTGATTTCATCAACAGGTTAATCATCAATGAGTTCATACTAAATGTCTCTTCAGGAGGTGGGGCCTTGTTGGAAGCATTAGGCTGTTGAGACTATGCCTTTAAAGATTATTTCTTGTCTTAAACTCCTCTTCCCTCCTTCCCTTTCTTCTCTCTGCTTCTGTCTTCAATGAAGTGAGCAACTTTCCTTCCTGTAGCTTTCTGCCATGATGTTTCAGCTTAACCTCAGGTTCATAACAATGGAGCCAGACAGCCATGAACTGGCTGGCACCTCTGAAACTGTGATGATAGGGTTTCTACTGCGCTTCTAATACCGTTCAGGCTGACTCTGACATGACTTGCCAAGGACCATGACAGCAACCCTCAAGAAACAGTATGCTTTACTTTTCTTTGAATTATGTCCTCGAATATTACATGTTCTTCCCAAACTAATTTTCCCTGATTACTGTGCATGTCCTTCCTTCTTATTGTGCCTTCTTTCTTCTTTTGAGTGAACAGCTATTAAAAACAGGCTGGGTCCTTAGGGGAAGGAGAAGACTCAACAGCCCTGTCTTCTGGGACTCTCTGCAAAGCTGGGAGAGCCTTGAGCTGCTGCACAATGCGCCTGTTCACAGGATCGTTTTGTTGTCAGAGTTGCATTTCCCCCTCCTTCCCTTTGCTTCTGCTTCAAACTTATTTTTGGAGCGTTTTCATGACCTTGAACATGAAAAGAAACGGTGATGCCACTCCTCTGGGGAAACGCGTTTAAGATGTGCTGGCTCATGAAAGAGAATCATCAGTGAGCGTTCCCCAAGGGCTTAACCTTCATCTGCTTTTCAAAGAGAAAAGCTGCTCCCTTCCAGTCAGGCAGAAAGAGAAAACTCTCCCAGGTCCCTTTTCCCTTCTTCCCAAGGCTTTCCTCATAACAGTAGATTTTATTTTTTAAAATCTTTGGATGCACCATATATAGTTAATAATGTGGTGATTTTTTTTTTGTTTCCTTTTTCTTTCTTGTACCTTTCTGACATCTGACCAGTTTGTCCCCTTACCAGGAATGAAGGGTGAACATGTTGAAATTCTCTGCCCCAAATGCTAATTCAGCTGTTTCTCACACTTGGGTATGTGTTTGGAAAGTCTCCGTTTCTATAGTACAGTATGGGATATACTTCAGTGATGGTAGTGATTTTTTCCCTCTTATTTGTAGGATTCCTCCTGTAAGGAAGTCAAGCTGGGAATTCAGCACATAAATACAACTAAGACTTGTCTATTACAAAATTATTTAGAGGCTGAGCGGCAGTCATGCACACCTTTAATCCCAGCACTCGGGAGGCAGAGGCAGGCAGATCTCTGTGAGTTCGAGGACAGCCTGGTCTACCGAGTGAGATCCAGGACAGGCACCAAAACTACACAGAGAAACCTTGTCTGGAAAAACCAATATATATATTTAAAGACTAACTTCTCTAAAACCTGAACAAACACAAAAAATGTGCCAACAACAACAAAGGGTGATGTGTTAGGGTTAAGAAGGAAGAGTCACACAGCCGTGTTTTCTAAGTAGCAAGCATGCTCTTTGCTACCGCAAGCCCCAACCAGCCAGCGATGATGGGAGCCATTGGGTGTCGTTGTTGCTTACAATTTAAATCTTAGTCTATAGACGTTTGTCATTCCCTCTGAAATTCATCCAAGATTTTATGAAAGGAAAACAAAGTAGTAGGACTTTATGCAGGACTGGATGAAGAGGAGGAGGTTGGGAAGCTGGTGGAGCTGAAGAGTAGAGAAGGAGGTTGAATGGATACTGCTCCGAGTTGGAATTACCAAGATGGCTGAAGCAGAGACGACAGGGAGGACTGAACTAGGTCCCATTGTTCACAAGCTGGGCCGGGTCTCAGAAGGCCAGCTATGGGGTTAGTGTCGGGGACAACATTTTTGGAATTTGAATTAAAAGAGAAAACAAAACAAAAACAAACAAACCACTCAAGCTGGAGATCTTGCAATCTGCAAGAAGGAGGGAGCTGGATAAGAGGCTGAGAGTTAGCCATGTCTGAGTCCCAGGTCAGAAAAGGAGGCAGGCTCTGAAGTGGAAGTCTGCATCAATTGCAGTGTGTGTGTGTGTGTGTGTGTGTGTGTGTGTGTGTGTGTGTGTGTGTGTGTTAGAGAGTAAGGCCCAGGGTGTCAGGATTTTAGCTGCTAACTAAAAAGGGGACCTAGAAGGAGAAAAAAAGAAAAAGAAGACTTGGAAGTGAGGATCTGTAAGTGACTGCCCTAAGGGAGGGGCTTCTGGGGGCCAACAAAGCCAACTGCCTCCACCTTCTTCCCTTTCATATTCTTATCTTAAATCTTAAAGAGCATTTCCTATGCTTTCCTATGGAAACTTGAAGAGGAAAGATTTATAGCTCCATTTCTTAAAATTGATGTGTTAAGAAGCAACAGGAATTAGCAACAGGAAGTAGGGTTCAAAGCTGGTTTGGAAGGACTGGTCCATACTTAACAACCTCCAAGCCTTCTAATATCTGACTAGCTAATGAAGTTTGATCTTCTGCTGGAAATTCTATGGGAAAATTGCTTTATGAAGCATTAAACACAAACTTCTTTCAGACTTGATTCTTTCTTAACTGCAAGACCCAAATGATCTAGGATTTTTTCAAATATATAATCATATATATATGTATATATACATATATATTCATGAAAGAAGAAATTACATTCTCTTCCCTGTCCTTTCCTCATACATAGTCCAAGAATAACCATAATAAAAATAACACAATCTATGAGAACACTAGCAAATGTGTTAATTTATTTTATGTAGCCAGTGTGAGGATAATGGAGTGGCTATGATTGACAGTTATTACCTGATACTGGTAAAATTCATTATCTGTGTGATGTTCCCTGTACTGCAAGTAGATTTACTACAAACTGGTCCTGTATAGGCAGGCATGTGGGGGAAAATGTAGCAGCAATTTAGAAAGGGAAATGGCCTGGGATGATAGCCCAGCTGGAAATAAGGATGTTCCTGAGTTGAAGCTCAGGGCAGTTAAAAGGATTTAGCAGCCAGATTATGAAGTTAATAGCTGGAGGGCTTAATCACTGGCCTCCCTGTTTCCTCTGCAGCAGTGACTTAAATGGGAAAGACGAAGAAGCAGTGACTATTCCCTGAGTGAGGCTAGAATCTCAACTCTGCATCAGCCAGGCAACTCAAGACCTGCTCAGGGTAGAAGTGCTGTGAGGTGGGAAGAGGCTAGAGGTATCAGGGGTCCACAAAAGGCCTGTGTGCAGAAGGAGGTCAATAATAACTAACATTTGTTTTTGTAGGTCCTGAAGTTCTAGAGAATTCCTCTGGAATGCTAAAGATGCACTCTAGATTTGTAACGAGTTTGAAGTTTAGGGGCTGTGGTGGTTTGAATGAGAATGTCCTTCCACAGACTCAGGTATCTGAACATCTGATCTCCAGTTAGTGGTTCATGTTTGGTGAGGTGATGAGGCCTTGTTGGAGGAAATCTGCTACCAGGGACAGGCTCCACGAGTTCTTAGCCTTGCTCCATTTCCTCACTCTCTGCTTTAAGCTTGGCTTGAAGATGCTCTCTCTTAGCTTTCTGTTTTGGTCCTCTGCTGCCATGCCTCCTCCTCCATTTTAGATCCCACCCCCATATCTCCCCATTCCCCACTCCCCCACCCCCGGACCAAACAAATCCTTTCCCTTTAAGTTGTCTCAGTCATGGTGTTTCATCACGACAGTAGAGAAGCGTCACATTTGTTCCGTAGTCTAGAGATCTATTGCTAGTCATACCTATCCTGTAAGTTAAAGCTGTGTTTTAGACGTGAAGATGGCAGGTAGAAAGGAATAACCTTTTCTCTTTGAGTTAGAGGATGTAGTTTTGATACCTGAATCTGCTTCCTGCCGCTCTCTGAGCTGGGACAGTTCACCTGGTCTCTGGACGCCTGTTATTTTGTTTGTAAGATAGCATCATGGCCATTGTTTTTACCTTCTTCAGGACAGGCTACAAGGTCAAAGAGGACTACAGCTAGAGAGCGTCCCAACATAGATAAACAAACCAGATCTCCCTCCCTGCATTTGTCTTTATTATTATTATTATTATTATTATTATTATTATTATTATTATTTTATTCCTTTACCATTTTAATAATTAGGGTAATTTTTTTGTCATATACTACGGATGCACCATTGATCCAGGACA
>CABHPP010147681.1:38088-50709 GCA_902168425.1 Peromyscus attwateri | reverse complement strand
GTATGGTGGTGATGTGGTGGTGGTATGGTGTGGTGGTGGTGGTGGTGATGGTGTGGTGGTATGGTGGTGTGGTGGTGATGGTGGTGGGGTGGTGGTGGTGGGGGGGGGGGTGGTGGTGGTGGTGGTGGTGGTGGTGATGGTGGTAGTGGTGGGGTGGTGGTTGGGGTGAGGGAGGAGAAGCGAGCTAGTGAGTCCAGTTGTCCCATCCAAGCAGTGTCCATGTATCTCTCCATCCAGCTGGTTGGACTAGAGTTTCATTCACACCATCAAGGGCCAAGGAAGTAGCCCATCACACATGTCTTCCAGGCCGCCATGTTTGTTAGGTTGCTATGTAAAAGGAGAAGACAGAGAAAAAGAAGAAACTAGACCATGGACCAGTACTCCTAAACACTTTTGCCATTTCCAGCCTGTGTGCTGGTAGAGCCAAAGGCGTCTCTGGCTCCTGAGGAAGACAGCTAGTCGTCAAGGAAAAGAGGAAGACCTGCTCAGTGTTTGAGGTTGATGCCCTAAATGGCCTGACCAGATTTCTTTTTCTCTTGTTTCTCATCACTACTTCTAGCACATGGTGGGGGGGGGGGAGAGAGAGAGAGAGAGGGAGAGAGAGAGAGAGAGAGAGAGAGAGAGAGAGAGAGAGAGAGAGAGAAATCAGGATTAAGGTATGAATGAGGCCACTTGGCAGAGAACTGGAAACCCTTCCCACCTGGACCATATGCGAGGGAGCACAGTCACAAGAGAAGCCCCTAAGTCGGAGAGGTGAGGGCTACGTAACAGCCTATAGAGAGTCTCCCGCATCATGGCCCTGTACTTCGGAATGGGTGTCTTCACCTTTCTTACCAGCCTTCTCTCTTTCTTAGGAGGGCTTTCCCTTATCAACTACCTCCATTTTTTCAGCTACCCTACTCCGTGTCCCTGATGCAGGCATCTGTCCTGTGACAAAGGAAGCTGGAAATGGAAGCGAGTGCTCTCTGAACTCAGATTCATACCCACAATGCCACTTCTAGCATTCTGAAGTGAGGCTGAGAGAGGCTTAGGGGCTAAGGGTATGGACTGCTCTCACAGAGAACCTCTGTTAGTTCCCCAGCACCCATGTCAGATGGCCTCACAACCAACTGTAACTCTGCTCTAGGGAATCCAGTACCCTCTTCTGGCCCTCTGCAGGTACAGGCAGAAGTGCGTACCCATGTACACACGCGGACACGTGCGCGCGCATGCGCACACCCCCCATTAAAAATATAAAAATGAAACCTGAAAGTCCTGAAGTCTGTTATTGTAGCTGCTAGAAATACTCAGAGAAAATATGTTTCTAAACTGGTGATTAAATAACATATGTTAATAATATATTTTGCCTCTACACTAGGATGGTTTTTGGAATGTAATTTATGGATGTTGCATATGGTAATACAGGAAAAGAGAAGGATTAGCATTGCTCAGCAATGGGGAAACGTACAGTTGACTCTGCTTCCCTCCTGTATTTGTGTAGTGAATGGAGCGCCGTCTAGGAATTCAATCTGGAATCATGTTCAGGAAGTACTTCAAAGCTCTCGCTAGTTACACTCCTGATGAGGTTGGAAATCCAGACTCAATGGCTGAACTCCCTAGAAAAACACGTCAAAACCTCTTTTAACTTAGGGAAGTCAAGTCCCTTGGCCACAAGCATGTCGGCCCTTAATGGAAGGGGCTTGACAGAGAGGGTTTAGAGTGCTCATCGCATTTCAGCATTCTCTGGATGGAACTGAATTTGTGGAGTCGCTGGAAATAAGATGCGAAGGAGCTGATGATTGGTGGAGCTGGAGTGCAAGAGCTTTGCCAGAGACAGCTGTGTGAGATCTGCATGGAAAACAGTCAGGGAGAAACTCCTGTGGACGGAAACAGCCGAATAACACTTGAGGACTCTAGAAGCTTATTGCATATGGTATAATTCCTCCGTAATTCCCCAACCCTCAGGAACAGGCTGTTAAATTCAGCATATTCTCTTAGTGTAGCAGTCTAGGGAGTTGAAGAAAAGAGAGTTGTTAATTATATCCAGGCAAGGACAGGATGTCCTGTGGCTTACCGGCCATGGCTTAGATATTAAATCAGAAATAAAAAATAGCATAGCTAGACTTGGTGTGCTGGCCTATGTTCCTAGCTACTTAAGGGGCAAAGGCAAGAGGATTAAAAGTTCAAACCCTGCCTGGGGAACTAAGTGAGATCCTATCTCAAAAAGTAAAATGTGAGGTGTAGATCTAGCTCAGCAGGGGACACTTGCTTAGCATGCACAAGGCCTTTGCTTCTCTGTCCATTCCCTTAAAATACAAGAGTATAAACACAGAGGATTTAGATGGTTTGGGTCAGTCTAGAGTGGGGACACACAGATCATAGTAGTGGGAAATGTACAATATTTGTAAATAGGTATAAAGATTGCTGGATGATAGAGATAGATGGTGTTTCTAGTCAATCAAATGGTCCCTATTCAAGGAGATAAAAATAAACCTTGTCAGGTGGGTAGCAACGCATGTGATGCCCTCCCCACACCACTCCTTCCTTCCAAGATGATTCCAAACAGCAATTCCCCTTCAACACTTGCCATTCTTGTATCTCTTAGCAAATTCATTTCGACATTGCCAATGTATGTGCGCATTCACATTCGCTTATTGTTCTTGACATCTTACAGATTCTCTTTTTAATGAATGAGGGAAGTGAGATCTTAATACACATTTTAGAGTAGCATGAGCCATGATCCTACCCTTTCAAGACATCTCTTGTAGTACAGGTTTGCGCTTTGCTAACGTGACCAATTGGATCCCGCAAATGACTGAATCCTTGATTCTTCCTTTTCTGACTTTTTCCCGTGATAGTTGTTGAATGACTTGAACCTCTGACCCTTTCTCATGAATTACTGATCACTAGCTAGATGCCCTACATTCACAGCTCCTATAGAAGGCACAATGGGCCAATGATGAGCCCCCGAATTCCCACCCTGAGAGGCAACAGTTAAGCAAAGCAAAACAAAACAGCAACAAACCCCAACATTCCCCAAGTCATAAATATGGATGGATGTACACACGTGTATAAAAGATTAGCATAGAGCTGAAAAGATGGCTCAGGCTGTTAAACACTAGGCTTATGATGAAAAGAAAAAGATGGGTGTAACCAAGTCAGCGCCACACAAAATACAGGGTGCTTGACTTTTAATTCCATGTTATGTTTTAGTAAGTTGTTGTATGTACACAATGGTGTGTAAAGAATTATTAAAATAGGAATGAGTTATACTACATGATAATAATATGAATTTCAATAGGTTAAAAGGACAGAGGTTTCAGGAAGAAAGCCTGTACTCAGCAGGTCATGGGGAGATTGGGGTTGTTCTTAGATTTACAAACCCCTTTCTTGCATGCTGACTGACTCAGTACTATGCTTTAGAGAGATACAGATATGGGAACATATGATTTCCTGGCCTATGAAGAGGAGAGGCCAGAGTTCATGATCATTCTTGCTCAGAAATGATGAATGGAATCTATTTCTAGCATGCCTAGTCTAATAATAAATATGTTTTATGTTGTGCATTATAAAAACGTTGACACTTATTGAAGAAATTAATAAAGTGTCCCTTCAGAAATATTTCATTCTCCAACAGATATGTGTAACCCAAATATTTGTACCTCTTCAAAATTCATAGGTGGAAGTCCCAAATCCCAAAGTGATGGTAATAGATGATGGAGCCTTTGTGTGTGTGTGGGGTGTGTGTGTGTGTGTGTGTGTGTGTGTGTAACTAAGTCATGAAGCATTAGTGACCTTACGTAAGAGTCTCTGGAAAGCTGCCTTGCTCTGTCCACTGCCAAGGGCACAGTGACGACACCATGTACCATGTATGAATGAAGGAGTGGGGCCTCGCTGGACACCGAGTCTGCCAGTGCCCTGATTTTGGACTTTGCAACCCCAAGAACTGCAGAAACTTATTTCTGTTATTTTAAGAAGCCAATTCCTCAGCTTGTGGTATTTTGTACAGCAGCCCAAGAACTACGACAATACAATGATCCATTTTAAATGTAGCCACAGGACTCAGAGGTAGTGTCACATTGAATAGTTATCTCATAGTTTTTCCTCTAGGCTTTCAGTGTTTCTCTTTTCTCTAGTTTTGTTAAAGTATCATCTCCTCTGATAATGTTAACTCTGTTTTTAGTACAAAAAAGGAACCATTTTGTAACTGTATCCTCTAGAGTGACCTTGTAAATGCCTCTGAGTACTTCATCTTAAATCTTTAATAGATAGTTGTGGGCATTTATGCACAAATAGATTTCATAGAAAGAATATTACTGTTCTTTTGAGTTTTTTCCCCCCAAAATATAATGAGATCCTTCCATGTTCATATATGTAAGGTCTGAATTGAACTGGTTTAAATCTCTGTCATGATTGTATGATGCTGAAGTTATTTCACTCTGTTGACCTTCAGGAATTTAATTTACAAAGCAGATAATACTAAGTCCCTATTTTCCATCTTTTTTTTTTTTCCAGAGCTGAGGACCGAACCCAGGACCTTGTGCTTGCTAGGCAAGCGCTCTACCACTGAGTTAAATCCCCAACCCCTATTTTCCATCTTGTTATGAGCAAATATAATAATCCCTGTAAAATCTCCAATACACCAAGACAGATGAATGTGAGCAGAATTTCTTTGTCATCGTGTTTGTGTTTCGTTAGTTGTAGTGTGAATTCTAATTGGTCTTAGTAATAAAAACCCCCGAGTCAGATATCGGGGTAAACACTGAAAGATCAGAGAGACAAAGGAGCAAGCCACAACCACCTCTTACTTTGCCAACTCCTCAGCCTGAAAGGGGTCTGACTGTTTATGCCTCACCTTATCACTTCCTCTCTCTGTCCAGCCATATTACTTCCTATTTTCTCCTCCCTAGTGCTGGAATTAAAGACATGTGCTTCCCAAGTACTGGGATCAAAAACATGAGATCCCAAGTGCTGGGATTAAAGGTGTATGCCACCACTGCCTGGCCCCTATGGTTAACTAGTGGCTAGCTCCGCACTCTGATCTCCAGGCAAGCTTTATTTGTTAGAGCCCAAACAAAATATCACCAAAATTAGTTTTATAGGTTGAGAGGATTCGAGGAGACTGGTTTGTTTTCATACCTCTTAGTGATCATGTAAGGTAAGGCATATGTCTGGTAATCTGTCGACCTATCAGCGCTCGTGAGTAATTCTTTTGGTGCCATTATACTGGGTCAGTGCATTTGATCTGCCTGTCAGAGGGCTATGGGCTCCATTCTGTGTGACTGTTGTTAGCTGAAGGTGAGTTACAGTGCTTATGACTCGATCAGGCTGCAGCACTCACATCCCAGAGACAAGTGAAGTGCTGTAGTTGGCAGCTGTGGGAATTAGATTTTGGTGGAATGGGGCCATTAATGGTTAACAAAAGAGCTATATGCTTGAGTTCATCTTAATAGCTAAGCTCCTACTGGGTTTCTGGAGATGCAGAAGTCATGGTAAATTAAGTCACGTCTAATTCTAAGTAAAATTTATTGCAAACTGGTCATACGATTGATTAAAAAAAAAAAAGCCTTTCCTCTACGGCAGTAAAGAGAGTTCTGAGCCTGGAAAATACCACATTTCTGGAGTTTGGTCTATTCTGTCTTATAATGATGTAACAATGACTAAAGTTCCATTTAAAAATGAAGTTTAAACAATAGACATGCTTGCATGAATAGGGGAAGCTCATCAGGCCTCAACTCTACACAAGGAACACCAGGAAACTAAGGAACGCGGAGAGCGGGAGAAATGGTCTTCCCCAGGGAGGAGCACACCGATTGGTTATTCAACACCAAATGGTCAGCCCTGAAAAACATGTACAAGTAACATTATACGGACTTGTCAGGTTGTACTTATGTAATTAGGGGTGTGTGTGTGTGTGTGTGTGTGTGTGTGTATGTTTGTAACAACAATTACTAAAAAAAGAGGTCATGAATTTGAGAGCGAGAAATGAAGGCTATATGGGAAGATCTTGAGAGAGAAAAGGGAAGGAGAAAATATTATAAATTATCATCTCAAAAAATAAAAGAAATAATTTTAAAACTAAAGAATAAAGTTTGGCTTGTATTGGTATTTCTTCTTTTTACCTGCATTGCTGATAATCTTACAGTGATTTGAAAGTGGACTTTAGTTTTCAAGACACCAAGAATTTCATTTTCTGTCCTAATTGAATGTGCCAGCTCATCTTGTTTTGAATAAAGTCAGGTATGTGCTTTTTAAAACATATAATTTTTGATGACATCCTTTTATAGTGTCACTTTCTTTTAAAAATAAAGATCTATCAATTTAAAGTTATTTTTGAAATAGCAAAATTATTCTCAACAACATAAAGGATAAGACTTGGAAGAATAATACAAATTTGAAGGGCAGAATAGAGGGCCAAATGCCTGGCCACATTCACCTTTCTGGTCAATTTTTACTGTGGCTTTCTAGAGTTGGTTATACATTAGAGCTAGGAACTTGCTTCATCTAGAAATGTCCTACAAAATGCATGTATGGCTATAAAAATCTGTGTACATTGCAGACAAAATCCAGTGCTCCTTGAGCTCACACAGGGAATGAATGTGCTTATTGTTATTAACTGCAAATACTTATCTTTTAGACCAACTAGAAATGAACTCTGCGTTTATGTGCCTCTTGAAGGGCTGAGTGGCTTTGAACTCACACTGTTTTCATTGTTATTGAGAAGCAGAAGCACTGGCTGATGCTCTTTTCATGGTTTATCTATGCAGGTCTAGGTAGGTGTTCAAAGATTTGATTGAGCCCTTTAGTTGTGAGAGTGCAGACATCTCCAGCCTCCTGCTCCTTCCATCTCCTGCCCCAGACCCAACTCTGTGCAGATCTGTACCCTGTCTAGTGTTCCACAGAGCTTCTTTCGTGACTTATGAGAGATTAGTCTATATAGATTATGAAGTAATATCCATGAAATGCAATAAAGCTGTCCTCTGTTCAGTCCTTCAATTTCGACATTTTATAGATTTCATTGACGATTTTAACTTTGTTGTCCATATGTAAATCATATAGAAAGTGAGAAATTCAGCTCTTCATGCCTTCTAATGTGTTGAGAAACTCTTTAGTACAAAACCACACACACACACACACACACACACACACACACACACACACACACAGACACCATGTATATGAAGGGCAAGCACAAAAGTTTAGGTAGTAACTGCAATAGGGCAGGGTCTTGCACATGAGTCACAAATGACTTTTAAAACAGAGTTGCTGTGTGAGAACTTTCTAGTGCTTGTGGAGCTGTTTGATACTTTGTCCTAACACAAATTAATTAGTAATGTTGAGTTCATTTAAGGCTGCCTTTTGCGGGGTAGGGAGATAGCTCGGTCAAGAAATTGCTTGCTGTTCAAGCTTGAGGACCTGAGTTTGATCCTAGCCCCGACATGAAATGCCATTTGTGTCAGTGCTGGGGAAGTAGAGACAGGCTGATCCCCAGAGTTTCCTGGCTAGCCAACCTGATAGAACTGGTGAGCTTTAGGTCCCAGAGAGACACTCTGCCTCCAAAAACAAAACAAAACAAAATAAAACAAAACAACAACAACAAAAAACCCCCAAAAAACAAGCTGATGTCTCTGGAGAATCACACCCCAGAGTTGACCTGTGGTCCATACAAACACATGAACACAGAGATATATCTGTGTTTGATCACTTTACCTTTTCATAATCCACGTATTTGTTCATGTTTTCAAGGAGACTATATCATTGCACCATGTCACATATTTTCCATAATCACATTTTCTAATATGAAACTGTAATAACCAAAAAGCAGAGTATTGAAATCAAAAATGTTATCTTATAAGCCAAACAAAAATAGAAACAATCAAATCAATCATAGAACTTCAAGCATTTGACTTTAACTAAACGTTCAGACTTTTGGTTCTTTTGAAAGTTTGTTTTAGCGCTGTTCTTCTCGGGATTATGTCTCTGCAGGTGACAAATTAAGAACTTGATCCAGCCTGATACCGCTCTATTATTACATGAGCACTTTTTCCCTTGAGATGACACTTGTCACTTGTATACTATGCTAGTCTGGTCAGTAACTACATGTCAATGATATTACGATGGCAGAAACTTGTGTTCAGTCTTTGAGTTGGTGTTTATGAGCTGCCCTATACCACACAAGTCACCCGATCTGCTTGCCAGGGTTTTCACAGTAGAAAAGGGTTTGTGAAGAGTAAAGATGGAGGCCTATTAAAAAAATCACAGTGTGCTCATTGTTTCTTAATTTTTTTTTTAAATAAGCGAGATAGATGGAAAAATAGAGCCTGTTATGGGTGAATTGTGTCCCTCACTTTAGACAAGCTAACATCCTAACTCTGAACAGCATAGAATAAGTTCTGACTTGGTGGAGTTCATCACAATGAGATTACATTGGAATAGTGTGGGCTTGCTCAAAGATAGTCTTTTTGGATCCTATTTATGATTTTCATTCTGCTGCCGTTGTGTGAATTGTGCAGAAAATGGGAAGCCCAGCTTCTCATGATTTCCAATGTGTTAACATACTTAGGCACATTAACATCTTAAAACGTTTATTTGAACAGTTATCCATGAATTGATAAGCAATGAGGGGAATGAGGAAAAGCAAGAGAGAGAAGGTATCTCATAGGTTAAGGGGGGCTGTGGCTTTAGAGTCACTAGAAGAGGTTAGCCAGCCATTTCTGATTGATTAAACTTAAGTTTCATTTTTATCTCTTACAATATGTTATTTCCATAGAACACCAGAAGCATGGGGCAGCCATCTTAGCTAATGGCCTCCCAGTTAACCTTTTAAACAGTTCCTGAAACATGACTGGCACCTTTGTAGGAAGAGTACACTTTGGATACAAACATACACAGGCAGGTGGTTATATGAAGACAGAAACACAGAATAGTTTTATTTCTACAGTACAAGGCATCCTTGGTGGCTACTAGAATCTGGAAGAGAGAAGAATGAGCTCCCCACTTCTTCATTCCCACCCCGAGGCTTTGGAAGGAGCTTGGTCCTGATGACAGTCTGATTTCAGATGTGTAGCATCTAGAACTGGGAGTCACGTTTCTGTGGTTTGAAGCTCTCTAGTTTGAGCAATTTGTTAAGGTAGCCCCAAGAATCGAACATGGTGGCCAAGCAGATTGCATGCAATCTCCTTGGAAGACTCTTGGTTCACACTTTATCATACAGCACTTTGGTGTCCTGAGAGACTGGTTGTGTGTGCAGCCGAGGGTGGCCAAAGTACGCCATGGTTGTCGGCATAGATGACCATTGATCTGGGGACTGTGGGGACTTTTGAAAATCTTGTGAGTGCTTTTGATACCTTGCTAAGGAGAAGCTAGAATCATGCACAAATACTCAATTTTGGGTTGAATTTTATGACATTCTTAATCCCTCTAGGGCAGTGGTTCTCAACCTTCCTAATGCTGTGGCCCTTTAATACAGTTTCTCATGTTGTGGTGACCCCCAACCATAAAATTATTTTGTTGCTATCTCATAACTGTAATTTTGCTACTGTTTGAATCACAATGCAAATATCTGATATGTGACTCAATAGGGGTCGTGACCCTCAGGTTGAGAACCACTGCTGCATGGGTTTATAATCCCAGGTTAAGAATTTCTGCTTTGGAATTAAATTCTCAATGTTACTTGTGAAAATAACGAACAGGCATAGGTAAACAGCTGTTAAACAAGTGGTACAATCAACTTCACATTTAACATAGCAATGAGTATTAGAAGTTACTGGATGGAGAGATCACCTTGGGACTTGTATGTTTAAACACAAAACTTAAGGTGATTGATTTACATATTTGTTTTATAGGGTTATGGGAACAAGAGCCAATTACCGTTGAAGTTGGCACTTCATGTGTTTGGGTGCTGAGGTAGGTGCCATACATTCATTTTCTCAGAGTACAGGCTCATGTTTCCTGAGAGGGTGTGAGGAGGGCCAAGTGACCTTGTTCTCGCTTGCATTCAAGGACTTCAGGTTCAGACTTTTGATATTATCTCCAAATTAGGCTGTACAGACACAGGAACACATGAGGAGAATCTAAGAATATATTCATTATACAACAGGCCAATGGGGAATTTTGAATGAATATTTGAAAATCTTGAGCATTTGATATGAGTAGCACAATTTTTAAAATGCATTGCTTCAGATATTAGTTCTTGAAACATGAATATTTAAAATAGCTTACCCCATTTTGAAATCATGTTTTCACATTCCCACTTCCAGTGTGCTGGCAGTCTTAGACACTGGCAGTGGTCTGGACCTTTCTTAACCTTGAGAGGCTGCCCTCACTGGGGTTCTTTGAGGCTCTGGGGAGCCAGAAGAAATTACTCCTTAGTTTCATACATCCTCCTGGCTTCAATAGGGCCTCTGTGGAATCCAGATGATGCCTTTAGGTTAGAAAACCATCATACTACAGGGAGAAGAGCAAGGGTTTGAACATTCCATTGGGAAGGTTTTGGTGCTCCTATGTGGCCAGCCCAGAGTCACTATGCATGAGAGGCAATGGGAGACACAGTTGAGATTCCCTACAAAGGTTTTCACTTAGAAGATCTCAGAACATGGAAAGCTGGTTGGCTTCACGGAGCTCTTAGATCAGTTGAACAAACAAACAAGATGTAGAAACCTGGAAAAGAAACATCAGGGTCCAGTTCTGTGTCTGAACAGCTTACTGCTTAGCTCATGGTTCATTTGATACCATGAAAAGGGGAAACTGTGATTGATGACTATTGTTTCATTGTTCTAAGAGAAAAAAATGTGTACAAGTGATCAAACCCCTGAAAGTACTGGAAGAGACAGTAGCTGAATTCAAGTAGCACTGCACCAATATAGCAGGATGGCAGAGTAGAAGAGAAAGGAGTGTGTGTGTGTGTGTGTGTGTGTGTGTGTGTGTGTGTGTGTCTGTCGAGGGGGGGGCGCAAGCAGATCATCTGAATGGGGCAGGTGGTGCTGAATGCGTGTCCAAGGCCACTGCCATTCCAATAGGGTTACCCTTAAGTAGAAGGTGTGGAATCTTGACTATCCACCTGGAAAATAAACACATTAGAAAAGTGCTTAGGGCAGTGCCCCTGCCTCACAGTTAATTGTTTAAAGGCAGAATTCAGGATGACAAGGCACAAGGGCACCGCAGAAGGTAATAATGTTTATTAGGCCTGACAGCTTAAAGCACCAGGAAACGGTGTAGCTATCAGAAACAACACAACGTTGAGCTTTCTTTCCTTTAAGCATGCTTCTAGGGGCCAGGATGTAGCTCAGTAGTAGAGCACTTGCCTAGCACATGTGAGGCCCTGGTTCTATGGCCAGCACCATGAAAACATGTCAACAACAACAGCAAAAGAAAAAATCTGTTGTCTGTCTAGTGTTGAGATCCACTCTTGTTCAGACAGATAAGTTGGGGCATTTTACCTATGTATTGATACTCCATAAAATGAGAGTCTATTCTCTCTCACCCAGGGGGGACGTCACAGCAGTCACAACAAGGAGCCAGGTCTGTGGAACAGTTTCCTCAGGAGCTATACTCATTTTTGTCAGACTTGAACTGTGTCTTTTGTTTGCTTTTCTGGGGTGGGCTTCACCTAGTTTCTCTCTCTGCTTTCATCAATATGTGACTGTGTGTACTCAGATTTCCCATGGAACTCTTGCTGACATCCTGATGTAGGGGAGTTAGAGAACGTTATTTAAACAATTAGGATCATATTTCCTTTGAAATAGGATTCCCAGCTTTGCTCTACAGCTGTAATTTTAATTAGTCCTTTGTTTTTATACAGCTCTATTTATCTTTTCTTCATTTTTCTTATTTAAAGAGAACCTGCTCCATTGTCTCCTTTTACTAAAGACAGCATTAAAAACACACTCTTTGTAGGAAAAGTAACTATATAGATAATTTTGTATAATCTCATGAAGTTTGATGTACATAGTCCGTGAAATAACTGCTATACTTTAAGTGTTTTGTCTTCCAGAGTATTTATGTATGTATATGCACCCCACATAAAATACACAGTGCACGGCAGTCCTGTGATGGTTTGTGTGAGAAGTATGCCCCACAGGCTCAGCTATTTGACTCCAGTGAGCGGTGCTGTTTGGGGTGTTATGGAATCTTTAGGAGGTGCAGCTTTGCGGAAGAGCATACGTCAGTGGGAGTGGGCTTTCAGAGTTCATAGCCTTGCCTCGCTTCCAGTTCACAGTCCGTGTTGTGTTCGTGGTTGAAGATACAGTCTTCAACCTCTTCCTGCTCTTTCTGTCTCCCCACTGACCATTATGGACTTTCACTTTGGAACTGTAGGCCCAAATAAATTCGTTGTTTTTTTAATTGCCTTTGATCATGGTTTTTTTTTTTTAACCAAATAATGGAACAGTAACTAACATATTCTACTCCTTTGTTAAAAATCTTTTTATGTTATAAAGCGTACCCCAAATGCCAATTTTAATGCCAGAAACACATTTCACCATGAGGATATCCTGCAGTTTATGCCACCTCATGCTGGTGGGTGTCTAGTGTGCTTTGGAGTTTTTATTTCAAAAAATGGTAAAACATCTTGTGGCTCAATTTTTATACAATTCAATTCCTTCCTTCCTTCCTTCCTTCCTTCCTTCCTTCCTTCCTTCCTTC